>JABBWL010000225.1:0-107452 GCA_016758765.1 Suillus cothurnatus | reverse complement strand
TGACAACTTATATATCTTTGCCAAGCGCTGCATCCGCTCAGCGCGCAGCCTGGGCCTGATTCACACCCGATAAGCATGGCATTAGTTTGAAAAAAGAAGCGCGAGATGTGAGGTACGGCGTCCGTTCCCACACACGGTAGGAGGCCCTTCCAAATGTGTCGGGGACTGGCGCGGCCGAGCGTCGTTACGATTTCATTAACTTGAGGCCCGTGAGATTTACATCAAACCTTGATTATTTGCCTAGTGTTGCCGCAGTTCCGGCTCATGTCCGGCTTTAGCCGTGAGCGGAGCTACAGTTAGCCGAGCCGTGTACCTAGTTATGGCTTACGTAATTTATGGCCATCTGCAAAACCACTGAATGAACGCTTATATCACTAGGGGCCGGCGTTGCCATCTCTTAACCTTGCTCTGTTGCTTGACGTTGTTTGTCCAATTTTCTCATCCCCAATTTTATTCCAGTCCATAAACTACTAGAGGCGATACAAAGGAATACAAATGCGAGCACAATACTTTCGAGATACGACTCAAGAAAGAAAAAGAAAAGCTGGAACCGAAGAACGATACGTTTTGAGATACAAGTACGAGGCATTAGACTTATCTTCGCGTCTTTTTGATCCACTTGCTTCAGTGCCTCGGTGAATTTTTTTATTTTCCGGCTGACCTTTGTCATCATTGACGTGTGGTCGTTTGTAGTTAGTATTATGGTGGACAGCTCCAAGCCGGGGGATGGTTACTCCCTCTGCGTTGGCTTGGAAGGTGTCATGGTCCCGAATGTGAAAAAAATGACAGACGCTGAACTAGATCTCTGCGATGGATCCGTTGAGAGCTGTGTTGGTGTGCATGGGTTCAATGTGCTGGGTCTGTTACCGATTTGTAATTGTACTTGTGATTTCCATCACGTGTGATTTCGTCATTTTTCACACGGGGTATTGCTTACGTTGGCACAGATTAAGATACATCTAAACATGACCTTGCAGGGCAAGGTGACCAAAACTTCAAAACCCTGATATTGCCTGATTAGGCTGATGCTGACAAATTGTTTTGGATCATGAGTGACATTGTTTGCAAAGGTGATATAAGCACTACATTGTATCTGCTATTTGAACAGTAATGTGCTGTCATTGTCACCACACTCTGCTATACTCTCTCCATATGGTTGCTCCCTGATATTCACTATCGTCAATACAACCTTCTTGACCTCTGTCATTTGAATACAAGCCATTTGAGACTGAGTCTGTGCAAAACACTGTGGGTGTTCCCAGTATTGCATTGATTCTCGATCACTGTATGTATAGCTACTCATACCAGTAGTAGTTCATCATGATATTCAAACAATACACCATGTAAGTCTGATATCATCTGATATTGTCATATATTCACTGAATACATTTGGAATCATAAGGTGCCATATCCCTCCTGTTCAAGAATGTCATCATTGAGCTCCTCGTCATCATCAGCTACCACTATATCTTCCTCATCATTATTATGGTCTTTATCCTCACTGCCTTCACTCTCCTCATCATCCTCAACAATCTCTTCATCATTCCTTCATCAATCTCTTTGTTATTACTTGCTCAAGCCTGAGATTGATCCAACTCTTCAAAATCAAGGTCATCATTCTTGTCAGCATTCTCCACAGCACCATCACTCTGCAAAAGTTCATAGAGATTGTCATATTCCATATATTTGTGCTTCTCATCTGAGATCTGGAATGGTGTTCCCTCCAGCTGTGTGAAGTATTCACATCAAATGGGTGAATTTGGCCTTCCAAGTGCCAAGCTTGAATTTGTGAAGCTGATCAACAAGGAACATATCAAGCATGTTCAATCCATGTTCTGTGAGTTGCTTGGAAAATGCAGACTGAACCCATATATTAGTGAAAGAATTGTAGAGTATGTAGTACTGCTTACACAAATTGGAACATATGAAGCTTTGTCAAGAATTGCTTTGACATGACTCCCACTCACAAGGACCCCAAGTCAAAAAATCAAATACAGGCTTCTTCAACACTGCGCCATCATTGGAAGTCATCAACATGTCTGTTATTCACTTGGTTCTTCATGTCAAGTTTCATGCCCATCTTGTAGACATATGCCTTCTTGACAAGGCAGCATGGACAGGGGCACCCTCTGAGAAATTTTATGGTAGCAAGTAGAACTCTGTGCAGCACAAATCATGTCAATACACATGTAAAATGAGACATGTACTTACTTCTCAGGATAGTTTGCTGAATATGAGAAGAATCATGAAAATGCTCTTTGTGTGATCCTGTCAGAGCACCAGATCACTATCCTGTGTTTGTATGCTTCCATAAACTTACCATCCAGAAGTAATTGCCATATTGCTTGCATCAACTCACACTTCAGATGTGTATGAACATTCACTGTGGAAATGAGAAAATAGTCCTACCCTATTCCGAGATAGATAAATTGTATAATCATACCCAAACCTGATGACAACAGTAAACCCCACCCAAAGTCGATGTGCTGTAAATTTTGAGAGATCCTGGGAAGGTCACAAATGTGATCAGACCATTTTCCAACTTCGCCTTATCAAATTTCCTGACCAATACCTACACCTCACAAATACCTGTTATTCCATTGCTATTCAGCTCTGCAAATCCAAGATTTTGACATTGGTTTACAGTAGATTTGCAGCAAGGTAAAATTTTGAAATTTTGTTTAAGTCTTCCTTACTTTACTACCACCACCAAGCTCGAGCTGCCCGTGTGGGCGAGATCATTCAAGTCCACTTTTGAATGCAGAAGACTACATCCTAAGATAAGTGCCATTTAGTCAAACTGAACTAATGCTAACTATTGAATTGTCTACTGCTATGTATGCTATTGACATATCCACACGACTCAGAGCTGCCATCTAGCACTGCACATGAGTCAGGGCTGGCTGTAGAAGATCTGTTGAGTTTTTTTTACTAATTTGTCTTCATTCATGTTGTTGAATAGTGCATATATTTTAGAAACATGCTGCTAAGAGTCTCCATAAGAAAATGGAGTGTAAGATGTATGTGCAAGGAAGCTGGTAAGCACCTGTTATATCTTGTTGTGCATGCTCTGGGCTCATTTGTGGATGGTTTGGCATGACATAGGGGCATCTCTGAGTAGTACCTTGGGGTGCACACATTGTGGAGGGAGAGCAGTGAGGAGGTAGGAAAGCCTGCAGGATGTGGAGGATCCCCAGGTTGGCACCATATGGTACATGCTTCCTGTCCATATGTACATCATAATCCAATCCACTTTTGGTTGAGAACCCAACATACCCAACCATAATCCCATGTGCAAATCATTCAAATCAATATTAAAACTGAGGTATGCTTAACATGCAGGCAACAAACCCATGTCTGGAAATCTCATTGTTTCATACTTGGTTTTGCATGTCAAAACTGAACCTTTCTGTATCTGAATTGGTGTGCTTTACCTTGATTGGCATACTACGCTTTGTGTATATTTACAGGCTATGTTCATACTCTATGTGGATCCATTTATTTTCTTGTTTCCGCAGTGATTGCTTGATGTAGCTTCTCTGAATATATCAAGATAAATCTCTTGCAAATTGTTTGGAAGCTGAGGGCACCTGTGAGCTATTGCCAGATATTAATGAGCATGAATGGTATGGACTGTCAGAATATATGCCAAATGGTGTGAAGCACAAGCTGTTGGCTTGCCTCATGTATACTTGGACTGATTCCCAAAAAATACATAAAATGGCCACAGGGAAGCATCCCCAAAGTTATCCAGGTGTGTAGCATCTGACCACAGTATAAGGGAGGCAACAACATGTTCAAGATCATTTCCAGAGTCATGAGGAAGGGCATTGACTTCCATGTAAGCTTCCATCAGTGCAGGCGATGCATATGCCTCTGAAAAGACTTTTATTGTACAATTGTCGGGTGTGGTCCAGAACTGTTTGAATGGTGTCATATTAAATGACTGTGAGACATCACTCTTGAACACATGTGTAATGATGTCAGTCAAAGAACCATGATGAACGCCTGGGATCTCAAGTTCAGGAGCATTGGCTTCTGATAGAAACTTTGTCTTCTCCTTTGGCAGCCAGATCTTCACAGTAGATTGGCACCATCTGTATTCCTCTCTAAAAGGGTTAGATGTATCTTCAATGTACTTGTCCAACAGCTTCATTTCACACATGAAATTAAATCCACTTAGGTGAGCAAGAGAGCAATGAGGATCTGAACTCAGATAGTCTGCAAGACAATTGACGTTGGTCCCTGAATTGCTATTGGTCCCAGAGTAATGCCACACCATCAGAACTCCAGGGGTGTGGTTCAAAAACCCATCAAACAAGTGCTTGGCACTAATCTTGGGTGTGGAGAGACTAGAGTGCACTCCATGAACTCCATCTTGGTTGTTGGTGAGGGTTGGGGCATCTGTCACTCTCTCTAAGGTCAAGCTACCCTCAGGTGCTAAGGTAGAACATGTTGGGTACATGCAGTAAGGTCCCATTGGATCAGGTTCAGTCTGTAATGGGATGAGCATAGGGCAGGGATTATCTGGCTCAGAAGAAGGGGCTGGGAATGGAGATGATGGTGCTTGATTGTGATCTGCTTGATCTGCTTGGTGCAGAACATGCCCTCATTGCTGCCAGTTAGTGGGAGGCATGTGATCAAGGTGTATAGCTGATCCTGGAAGGAAGTTGATAAAGTGCTGAGGCATGCACACAGTGTGTCCAGAGCATTTTGAAGTGACTGGGGGGAGAGGTGAGGGTGAGTGCATGATTGATGGACCCGCAATATCCTTGGGCCTCTAGTAACATCAATGTAATTAGCCATATTTCAAGCAAATGAATATATTGCCAAATTTACTTGCTCGGGGGCGACACTGTCATTGATATCTATCTGGGCTTCATAGTCAAGGGCCCCACCTTGGTCATCCATACCTTGCTTGATTATTTCCTCCTGTTCAATGCATGTCCACTTGGACTTCTTGCCAGACTTATTTGACTTTTGACATTTCTTGGCACTGAACATGGAACTCATGAGATTGAGTGCCTGGTTTCTTGAGCATTGTGAAGCATGTGCAGATAGTTGTTTCTAGGTAGGAAAAGGTTTACCACAGCCTAGATATGTCAATTCTGGCATCAGAGGAGGGTGGTCCTGCAAGTAAGGTATCAGAGTGCACTTTATATCACTCACTATTAGCTTGGTTCTCATGATCAAGCCACACAGTAAAGTATGGAAGGTAACATCAATTAACACATTCTAACTATGATTACATGTGAGGATATAACAATACAAATCTAGGAGAGATAGGGCAGATTAGTTAGTGTGTTAGCAGATAAGAAAAGGAGGGACTCATGTTCACAAGCTCACCTTCCAGTCATCTGAATCATCAAGCTCCTACACAGGCAGCAGCTTCTCCTGTACTGAGGTGTTCAACTATAAGCATCTGGAATTAGAAAGTTAACATATGGAGAACAAGATCAGTACAATCAAGATTGAGTAGTAGGATATGAATTTGCAGTCTTACACACTTGCACACACAAGATCAGATTCAAGCTCAGAAAACAATAAACAAAAACAATGATCTCAGGAGAGATTTCATCAATGATATCTTGATCTGAGTCTTACTCTGTCTAATAGGCTGTCATCAACAATTTACCATATCAACATTTTCAATAAGTTCTATCATATCATGCCTCAAAAATGATGTGCAGTGTCTATCAGTGTATCTGAAGACAGTAGTGACTGTGACTCTTCTCTCTCTGGAAATGAGTCATCACATTCAACATCTCCAACTCTGGTCAAGAAAAAGGCTTCCAATAAAGGCAAACAGCCTTGAAAAAAGTCTCTGAAGTAAGTTTTGAGTATTACCTGATCAAATCATTACCATTGATGAATAGGAATATTGCACTGCAATAAAGGCATATGAGGGATTGTAGGGATCTTGTATGGTGGAAAGCATGTCTCATTTAGGTGCCCTTGCTTGGAGGCATGCCACATGAAAGCACATTTGTGTGCATGCACGAGCCATTGCACTAACTTGAGTTCTTCTGGCCAGAGCCACTTGGCTGGATCAAGATCTACAGTGACTTGCAAAACTGTTACAATGTTTGGTACTTTTTCAGTGTACAAATTATGGCACCTGTATGTGTGGGAATCACACTTTATGTTGGTGAGAGATATTGGCGAGCCAACCCCTGGCTACACATGGACACCTGGGTCACATGATTTGGCCCAGGGGAAGTGATGATATGACTATTTTAAGATAAGGATACCATTGTAACAGTTTTGCAACTATTGATATGGATAGTAGGATCTCAGTCAAATAAAAGGATAGCTGCTGTTACTTGTTAATATAATTAGAGATATACATAAAAGCATTATGTCTGAGTTTGAAATTAGTCCCATGCTTCTTTGTTCTCAACCATTACCACCATGATATCTCTCTCTACCACTCAAAAGAATACCATCCTCTCTCAGCTTAATGCTAGTCATTCTATCTGTTCTATTACCTCTACAACTGGTATCAGCACTGCTACTATCTCCAGACTTCATTCCAAGGAGCATTCTTCCTTACAAAAGTCCACTGGTGGTCATCTAGCCAAGCTTTCCTCTGCCAATATTTGCCATGCTATCCATCTCATCTCCACTCAGAAGGCAGAAACTGCTGTTCAAGTGACCAAATCTCTTTCAAATATTATCAATCAACCTCTTCATCCAAGTATCACTGGCTGCTACCCTCAAAAAAGCTGGAATGAAGGCTGTAGTCAAGTCCCAACACCCTCAACTGTCTGCCAAACATCACAAAGCCCACTCAGATTTTGCCTATGCTCATAAAGATTGGACTTTAGAGGACTGGATGTTGGTCATATGGTCTGATGAAATCAAGATTAATCACTTAGGGTCAGATGGTCACAAATGGGCTTGGAAAAGTCAGGAGAGAGGCTCAGTGACAGATTGGTACAAGGTCCTATCAAGTTTGATGGAGGTTCTTTGATGATGTGGGGCTGTATGACCTGGGAAGGAGTTGGCTATGCTGCTAAGATTGATGGTAGAATAGATAGGGATCTTTACCTTCAAATTTTGAAGGATGAACTTCAGAATTCTCTGGAGTTTTATGATCTTAATCCTTCTGATGTCATCTTTCAACAAGATAATGACCCTAAGCATACCTGCAAAAAGGTCAGGGAGTGGTTAGATAACCAGGAATTTAAGACTATGGTATAGCCTGCACAATCTCCTGACCTTAATCCCTTGGAACATCTCTGGGGTCACCTCAAAAGAAGGCTTGTAGAGCATGAGCATCTCCCTAAGGGAATGGAGGAGTTGTAGAGAAGGATTGAGGAGGAATAGAACAAGATACCAGCTGAGGTGTGTCAGAAATTGATTGAAAGTATGCCTAGGAGGATTGAGGCAGTAATTAAAGCCAAAGGAGGTTATACCAAGTACTGATATTTATCAATACCTTAATTATTATCAACAGTTGCAAAACCATTACAATGGTATCTCTGTCTTAAAATAGCCATATCTTCATATCCCCTGGGCCAAATCACATAACCCAAGTGTCTATGTGTAGCCAGGGGTTGGCTCTCCAATATCTCTCACCAACATAAAGTGTGATATTCATGCATACAGGCACAATAATATGTACACTAAAAAAATATTAAACATTGTAACAGTTTTGCAAGTCACTGTACCTGTGCTGTCATGCATGGTATGCAACCCATACCATGACAGATACTTAAGAGGAGTGATAAGGAGTGATAAGGAAAGCTCTCAGGCACTATACACTTTCCTATTACCAAGTTACTCTACCATTTTTCCTATTTTTTTTTAGCTAGTTTCTTTTTCTTCATTCATCACATCTATTTTTCCCTGTATCTTATTTTCTTTCCTAAAATTCTATTTCTTTGTGTTTATTTGTATTTTATTTGGACACCAGATTTTCTCAGAAGCCACCAGGATTATTTGTAAGCCTGTCATGTGACTGGGAAATACTTTGGTTTGTAAGGAATTCAAGTTGACTCATCATGATTTGATCATGATTTGTCATGCTTTGTAAGACTTACAGTTGTATTTATAATCCACTTACTAACAAGGATGACTCACCACACCTAAGGACTTGGTTTGTAAGCACATTCTTACCAATCCATGTGATGACTCATGCCACCTTTTATTCATGCTTTGTAAGACTACACTTTATTTAGTATCTATGTAGTAATTAGGCTGACTCAACACATCTAAGAGCCTGATTTGTAAGCACATTCTTACAAATCCATGTGATGGATCATGCTTAGTAATATGGCCTCCAAAAAGGTATAAAAGGAGCCCATTTTTCATACATGAATAATAACTTCCCACTTTACAATCGTCATCTCTCAAAACGAGTGAGAGCATCTAAGAGTTAAAGTGCAGGCAAATTAAGTGCCTAGAAGTAAGCTTAAGTGAACATATCTAACTCTGAGTTATATACTACCTTACAGGGGTTGACTATATAACAATCTATTCTGCTAACTAAGTGATACATATCTAAGAAACTTCTCTCTCAAAGGGAGGGAGACACGTGACCAACCAACTACTATCTATTGAGGTAATCTATCTTAGGGTGAAATATACCTAACTCATCTGTCAAAGACCTCAAAACATATCTACAGAGAGATAAACAAGAAGGGGACAATTAAGTAAACCCTCCCAAGAACTCACATGTTATCTACCACGAAGTAGAAAAGTCATAGACCATGAACTTAAGGACTGGCAAGAAGTCTTATCCCATATAATTGTGTTGTCATTATATGTGCGTCGTACATAAGACCCTTAAGTAACAAGACAGCACACTATTGGCGCACTTGGATTCTTTGGGGGGAATGTGCTTAACCCAAGGTAAGGTAGGGATGCACAACTCCTTACGCGTGTTTGGATCAGTTAACAGAATATCCTGTTCGCCATTGGGTAGATCAAATGTTTGGCACAAAGTTAGCTTGAAGAATGGGCACTCTAAGAGAATGACAAAGTTCACACACTCAGTTACTTGCACTTGGAAGTACATGGGTCCCACACCAAAGTCAAGTGGGACATTCTCAATCACACCTAATGTCAAGTCACATGTCATATTGACAGACTCCATATTGGGACTGTGATCTGATCTCAGAGGGACTCCTAGCTCTTTCCATACCTCCCTAGGCATGACAACTACTTCGGTGCCTTGGTCCAGGATGCATGTAAGTGTGTGCCCTCCTATGGTAGTTGCACATATACAGCACAAGGGTGTGAAGTGATCCACAACAATCTTGCCATCATCACTTCATAGGTGCATGCCTTCATATTGCTTTAGCCATGTGTCCATGGCAGGCTGTCCTGATAGTTCATGCACTGAGACCACACCTACCATAATGTGCTTTTTTGTCATGAGCTTGTGGAAGTGTTGCCTAACATCTGGTGAAACTGCCAATAATTCTTGTATGGGGATATTCAGGTTGGAATTGAGAAGGCACTCAACAACACATTTGTTGGCCTCTTTGTCTTCTAATGCAAATGCATAGTGATAGGTTGTTGATTGCATGGTAGGTGCAGATAGCAGGGGCATGGGTAGCAGTGACATAGAATTATCGGTGGATGACAGGGCTGATTGCAAGGATGCAGGCACAGTGCTTTTTGGCACCAAGGTAATTCTCTCCTAGAATTGTTAGTGACAGGTATATTGTGTGGCACGATTTTTGCGACTTCCAATCCTTTGCCTTTTGAACTTGAGGTTTGGACTTCTGGCGAGATAATCTCATCCTCAACCATCACCTGTTTTGAAGCAGGCTGTGGGTGTGGGCACATATTGGACAGTATCTCAACGCCATCAAAGTGCACCATCTTTCCCTTCACACCACATTTCTGGTTGTGCTTTGTGGTGATGTACGCTAGCGCTTCTTGCATCAGGTTCACAGTCTCATTATCGTCGCTTTCTTCCACATCTGTGTGCATGATTGTGTGTACAAACACGGAGGACCCTACCTTGACTATGGTGTCAATCTCTGAATTGGCATGGTAAAACAATCCGGCTGTTATGCCTTCACTCACCTTTACTTCCTGTGTAGTGTGGTTGGTGTAGTATCAATCAAGTTTGTCTTTCATCAATCTGTGCCCAGGAATAAAGTCACTGTTGGGTAGAACAAGTTTGTGCGTTTCCTTGTGGACCTTAAATTTCCCTGCATCTATGTACCTTTGTCTTTCCAGACAGTGCACGAAGAAGTGTTCAATACTGCTGCAGAAAGTGCAGTCGTTAAAGCTAGATGCCTCATGCCTATATTTGCGCTTGATGACTGTCCCTGGCATAGGCATCTGCTCATGCACAGAAGGCACCTAGAGGACTGAGTGTCAGTATTGCATCCTGCACATTAGGCATGGAGGTTGGTGGAGGTGCATTTGCTAGCAGTACAAACTGTCCTGCGTCATACACTTGCATGTATGGGTATGGGTCTTGAGGGTAGTGATCTGGGTGCTTGATCATAAGGCGCATTCAGATAGGTGCTTGTGCCTCACTAGGGATACCTTCCATGAATAAGCAATCACACTCTGCTTTTCCAATATGGTCCTCATTTAAAAGAGGCTGCGTAATTTTCCTAAACGTGTGCAGGTAGGCGCTTAGCTCCTGGCCTGAAAACATGGGCTTTTGAGTGCATTTGTGCACGAGCACTTGTAAGTCCACAGGCACATATTGCCTTTTCCCATCCCATCCTGGATACATCACTTTGATCTCTTTCATGAATGCATTGTAATTGCTTATCTGCACTTCAGGTAAGCCTGCCCATAGTTCTTGGTCATCGCATTCAAGGTACTTAATTATTCCCTTGATCTTATTGAGCCCCTGCAGTCCTGCTCTATCTGTGCATTCTTCATATGTGTCAATGAACTTGGCAAGCATGTCTGGCATCCCATCAAATTTAGGTGTGTGGTCAGTACTGTGGAAGGGCATTTCATAAGGCATTGTAGACATGGTGGTGTGCTGTGCTATTGTAGGCACAGAGATGATAGGCTTAGTCAATGTAGGAGGCGCATATGTGAATGGGAGGTTCAAGAGGATCTTTCCTCCAGGAATTGAGTTAGGCGCATGGGGCATTTCAAACAACTCTTGCTTGATCTCTGGCGCATCTCACTCAGTTGGTGTAGTTATGCCTGTGTGTTCTATTGGCACCTGAGGCAAAGCACTACTTTGGTCAGATAATTCAGTTAGGAGGGATAAGCTAGAAGAAATAAAAGGTGGCTTGTTTGGCATATGGAAAAATGCGCTGGGCAATTGGCTTCTTGGGTGGTCCACGGCTTCAAACTTGTCTGACAAGTCTTCCTTAGTTGAGTCTTCTGGTGAAGGCATGATTTGTGATGCAGGTTGTAGGCATGTGCGCTCTATGAGTAATGCATGTGGGCGCAGGGGCTCAGATATGTTGCATGCATGTACGCATGAGGCAGGAAGGAATAGAGGTCCTGGAAGCATGGATTGTATTGCTTTATCAAACATGGCAATAGTGTCTTTGCACACTTTTCTGCAATCGTTGGGCCTGAGTACCTGACCTGTTGTCTCAGAAGTGTCCCTTGTGGTGGGCTCCAGTTGAAGGGTGAGGCTTGGCTACAGGGATGAAAAGGTGGAAAAGAGTATGGGAGAAACTCTGCAGTAAGACCCAGGCACAAGGTATATTCTTGACCTGTAGGACAGCTACTGAGAGGGAGAACCTTGGAATATGGGCAAGGGACTCTCTTGTAATGAGGAAGGGTGCTCTAAGGTGCACATGTGGAAGGCATGGGAAGCATGAAAGGCACAGTGCATGTTATAGCTTAGGCATGCGGGTCATCATGAATGCAGAAATGCAATAGTTTCCAGTCATATACATATTCAGTACTCTAGGAATCAAACTTTTGCTAAGGAGTGGGGAGTGTGTGAAGTGTGTGAACTAAAGGTCTGGTAAGGTCTCTATATACTGTATCTATAAGTGCAAAGGCACACAGTGTGACAATTTAGTTTTCTTTGGGCTGATATTAGCTTTACTTACTTACTTTACATTCATTACTTTTGTAGCTTATATAAGCATGTTTCCCTTTCACCAGTACCAGTCTGAAGTTTGATGATTCACTACCTCCAAGCCTGAGCCCAGATCAGAAACCCTTTAGGGTCAAACACTGTCTTCTAGGACATAGCAGCTAGGCAGGGTATTGGCCACATATTGGTTAGGGAGTGATCCTACTACCTAGCCAAGTTTGTGCATCACAACGGTACCAAGCCGAATAGTGTGCACTCCCAAATAATTAGTATATATGTAACTATATGTAAGGTGCATGCTCGGATCTGAAGTGAACACTTCCATAGCAATTGAGATGACTCACCAGTAAATCAGCAAGGACAAAGGATGGACAGGTGTGTGGAGATAGGTGCAAGGTGTGTGAAATGCGCAAAGCATGCAAGTGCACTAAAGCACGTGCTCTGAGTGTGGTGATACAAGCATTGGAGTTTGAGCCTGTAGGACCTCAAAATCAATGAATAGACATGATGTTCCTTACACCATCACTTGCCCGACAAACCAAACCTATTTTTTGTGATAGTCACAATGGTTTTGGGTTGATGAACCTCATTTTGTGACATAATGTTATGTTGTGTTTTTTTCTGATATGTTTTTTCAAGAAAATCTTCACTCAAACACTTAGTTTGTTCTGTTATTGTCATTTTGAATCTATCCCCTGTGTATAGAGTATATGCAGTCCTCTACTCATCTCATATATATGAACTTACTGCAAGTTGGTCACAATGTCCTCAAGTGACAAACATGTCACAAAGTCATTATGGAACTCAGTGCAAAAATTCCCATGAACCTAAGGTCAAAATAATACAGTACCTAATTGACCAGTAGCAGCTTGAGAGCATGAACCAATTGGACAAGGGCGGGATATTCACAGGACCCACTGAGTCTATTGTAGATAATGATAATTCAGATAATGATTGAAAACTCAAAAATAAAATAAAAGACACCAAACTAGACAGTGGCCATCCTCCCAGCAATGGGACTCACATCATCAGTCAAACAACCTCAACCAGTGGCAGACAAAACAAGGGTGCAGGTCATGCCTGCACCATAGGATGAACAGGCTCCCTGGGATTGTTTTCTGGCTTCAGAAGTTGGAGCCCCTGTGAACCCCTTGGAATCTTCTGGGCTCCACCTGCAGCGAGCCCCCTCTTGCCATGACTAATTTTTCTGAATTTCAAGGCCTACAAAAAGATGAAGATTTGCTTTGGTATGATCTCACCTTCATTCTCTATGTCAAACACTCAAGTCCCACTTCCTTCCATGCACCAGCTACTTGAAATGTTCCCTGCACCCACACCTTCTAGCCATTCTCGCCAAGACAAATTTGTGATCTCTCTGTGTTATCCTTCTGCAGGTTGGTTGCAAAGAGGTGGTTGGATTGGTATGCTTCTTTCCCTATTCATTGAGAATGTTCACTGATATTTTTAAGATGGTGGCATTGACCCACCTCACAGATACTTCTCCAATGAAGAGATGATGGCCACCTGTCAATTCTGGACTGGAGTTTGTGACTTCCCACCTCTGCCTGTTCCTGTCAAAGCAAATATCTCGATGTTTGTTCCCCCACCAATAAAACAGATCAGTCCTGCTGCAAATGTACCTGCTGAGGTCAATGGTAAGTGTGAACAGTAATTGTGAATTATGAAGCTTATCATTGTGCACAACACAGTACCCATACCTCTGGCAGTTGTCAAAGGTCACAATGTTTCTGTTCAGATGATCTATTCTGCTCAAGTTACTGGCCCAGTCAGCTGGAGATCCAAGCTGGTCACAAAGAAGGCTAAGTTGATTTCTTCTGATACTATTGTGCTGGAAGACATATCTTATGCCATGTTCATCAAAAGGTTCCTAGCAATTCATGAGCTCAAGGACAAGTTTGCAGCAGGGGCTATTTCTGGGCCTCCATTCAAGATGTATTGGACAGGATCAGTGTATGGGCTTCTAAATTTTGTCAATTTTGTATCTTGATAATGTCTTACAGTGGCAGTAAAGCTAGTGCAACTACTATCAACAATGACCATCAATTTTCTGTGGCTCTGGCAGCACTCTTGAAGAAAAACAAGACTATTTGCCAAGTGGGAGTCGAGTTTGATGTTGATGAGATGGATGGCTTCTGTATTTGCACCCGTGTGAGTTGTACATTTCACCAACAAACCTAATGCTAACAGCACCAGCCTATTCTTGCATTAGATAATTCTCAAGAAGGTGAAGATGAGCTTGAGTCTGGCACACAGGTATAGCTGATTATGAAGATATTACCCATTTGTTAATGATGTCTTCTCTGACCAGACCCAGCTTCATGGAGCCATCATTATGCAGCTCAAAGCAAAGTAGCTGTGTGCTGAACATCAGGGTGAGAGTGGTGGGATTGGTTATTGTTATGTATCCTTAACTGGAGAACATGTTGGCCTCAACAGTCATTGTTTGAAGATATGGGCTTCTGCTGTGGTTGGTACTAGTCCTCACATTTCATATGTCTCATGTTTTTGACCTATACATAGGCTGCATATGATGCAACAAAAAGTGAACCACCAAATACTGTTTATTTTGATGGGGTTTGTGATGGACAGCTTCATACATCAAAGGCCTGCAGCTGAAATACTTCTCATACAGAGGGTAATGCATCGAGCAAGGCAGCCTCTCTTATCATGGCTATCATGCCTCTTATTACAGGCATGTCACAGAAGCATCTACACTCCCCATCTCTAACTTGATCAACACATCATGCCTTCATACCACTTTCACCACTCCCTGCATCTGGATCTGAGCTTCACACCTGTTTGTGTGACTTTGCTGAAGCTACAGATATTGATCTTGCTAGCTGCAAGGATTCATTGGTGGTCATGGAGTTCACACCAGACATAATTCCTGATATCCCTGTTGCTTGTCTTTGTGAGATTACAGGTGTTGTAGAGGGTCGTCTTCAGAAGTTGCAGATGTTCTGCAAAGACTGGAATAGCCGTCTCCTCACAAAGAAGGCACAGACAAAGAGGTGAAGGAATGAGTAATTTTAATGTCTCCCATTTTGCTAATCACATCTCTTAATCCCTTCATTCTTATACCTACTTCATTCCTAATTACATTCCAAATGAGTACCCTGAATTTTTGATCCATCCATCCACATCTTCAATTGTGATTGACATCATAGCCTGTTGAATCAACCAAGGACAAGTCTCTGGCTGTAGAACCTCTGCTTCATGCCTTTGCAACCAAGCTTTCATGGAATGAAAAGCTTGTTCAATTGGGTTGAAGTTGGGTGAGTAGGGGGACATGTAAATTAATTTTGCACCTATTCAGCACACTCAGTTTTCATTACCAACTGTACTTGCACATGCACATACCACATTCCCCTTCAACAATAGCACAAACCTCTGCATCATGATGAATGGCACAGTTGTCCATCACCACTACACTACAAAGACTAGGATAGGGTGAGAGCTTCAGGGCCTGTGTGATGAATGATTAAGTACTAACATTAGTTGTCATCCAAAGGTGTGGTACACACCAGATTGTCATTGAGGAATTTCATAAACCGCTCCTTGTTCACTGAACCCTCAAAGATGTTGAGGGCAATGATGCCTTCACATGAGAATGCAGGCAACACAGAGAAACACTGGCCTCAAATGAAAGTTGCTCAATGGACACAAGCAAGGCCAAGGGGAGCCCAACCCTCCATGCGCTGGTTTGTTTTGTCATCCACACTCGACTCATCCAACCAAACAAAGTATTCAGCAGGTATATCTCCATACTGTGCTTGCCATGTTGCCCTTAATAATTCATTCCTTTCACTAGCTTGTTTTGCTTGCTTCTTGTGAGTCATAGCCATGCCTCACAGTGCTTGAGAGATTGTGGCTATGGACACATCAACATCTTGATAGGACTGCAGCTTCTCCTGCAGCTCATCATGGTATAGAGCCAGGTTGACATGAAGAATTGAGCCTAAGTAGTTGAGATCAGTGGTACTCAGAGTATGTGGACAGCCTCTTCCTCATGCAAATGGGTTGGTGTGTTGGCCATATTTGTGGTGGTTTTGCAAGACATTGTAGACAGTAGCTTCACAACATTGAGCCAATTTGGATATTTCAGACAGTCTTCTGTTGTTCATAGCACCAGACAGTCATATTATGGTGCATTTCAGGAGTGATTAGAGGTGCCATTAAAACTCGCTGCAAGCTCCCAGTGCTACAGTGTACAATTGAGCCAAATGTGACAGAAGTCACACGTCAAAACAAAGGAACAAACAAAAGCTGAATGAATCAACTTGCACTGGCGATAGGCACTCATCTGGGTTTAGGGCAGGCCGGAACCTCCAGCTCAATGCTCGGAGGCCCCGCATTTATTTGACAGCATGAAACTGACAGCTCGAACATTATATTGTACACTACCAGCCACCAAAAACGCCGAGAACGAAATGTGTGAGGCAACTAGAATAGAGAAAAGAAGAGACAAATCACTGAGACTTGCCTCAGAATCAGATAAAAGGGAGAGGGTGGGTGGGTAGCTTAAATAAACAGGCACAGAAGGTGTGCAAGCAGAGAGTGCTCAACACAGAGATATAGTCAAGACCAAGAATCAAGATTCAGATTGTCGGGACTATATTCAGCGTTTAGGAGGCTCAGAACAGGTGAGCATACATCAGGAATGACGCGTATGCGCAAAGTGCCAAGACTCGGCCTGAGCCGATGCGTGACCGTTGATTCAACTTGTTTAAACCAATTAATACTCAATGAATCAACTTGCACTGGTGATAGGCACTCATCTGGGTTTAGGGCAGGCCGGAACCTCCAGCTCAATGCTCGGAGGCCCCACATTTATTTGACAGCATGAAACTGACAGCTCGAACATTATATTGTACACTACCAGCCACCGAAAACGCCGAGAATGAAACGTGTGAGGCAACTAGAATAGAGAAAAGAAGAGACAAATTGCTATAGGGCTATTTTTTTTTTTTTTTTGATTTTTTTAGGCGGAGAACTTGAACACATCGAACAAAAGAGCTGTCAGATGTCACAAGTCATGACGCCTGAGACCCATGGATGAGAAGTTGAAGCAAGAAAGGGTGCTTCCGAATGTATTTTTGGAACTCCTCTGAAGACCAACGTCCTGCTGCCTGTATCAGCACAGGCGCAACGCCAGCCCCAGCTAGAGCAGTAGCTCCTCCAGCTCGCATCAAATGCCCTGAAATAGCCATGGAGAAGAATCGGTGCAGATATCAGATAAACCACGCTTGAGTGGGTGTTGTACCCCATGTAGTGAGCCAGATCTGCGGATGATAGGGAAACTGTTGGTCACGCATAGAGATATACCGATTGAAAAGTACTAATGGATTAATCCGCGCTTCCTCTTCAGCCAAGAGCAAGATCTGACAACCGCAACCTAGAGCACTGTTTTTCTGATAAGGCAACATATAAGATGCAGAGTTGTGGTCAACATGAAGTGTGTGACGCAGGGGTAGCTTCCAGTAGGATTGGTGTTTAAGCATGTCAGGCCATACTAATTTGTCCAACCGCTGAAGGGTTTTGAACCCTGTGACGAGCATAGCGACAAACAAGATGTCATCATAGAGATCAGATGATTCGAGAGTGTCAATGACCAAAGCAAGATCATCATTTGATAGCGGTTGTTTGCGATTGATGGGCTTAGACAGACATTTCTTGCAGCCCTTAAGAGTGCGGGAGACAAGCAGTGACATGCGAACATCACGTACTCGAGGAAAATGTGGCTCAAGTCGAGACACAATGCCAGACAGATAAGTATCAACTGACCGAGGCTCAATGTGATGGGTGAGCCATACAACGAAAAAGGACATTGTGTCCTCTGTAGGTTCGACATTGCGATTATGAAGCCGGCAAAAATTGAGATAGGAGTTGAGATGGGAGTCATATGCTGAAGCCATGGTAGATTCGAGTACGGCACCCAAGACTACTGAATGCTCGTATTGCAAGCGTTCAAGTGTCCAAGCTTCCCAAATGGGCTGCTTGGACTTCGTTGTACATGGGATCATTTTTTTGTTGCCCCCAGCGCATTCCAAGGGGGTTCAAAATCAAAGATTTGCACATCCGGCACAAGATCCTTGACGAGCTCGTTGTTAAAACGAGAGAGAGCATCTGCAATCACATTCTGCTGTCCAGGGATATGTTCAACACGGAGATCCACATTGTAGTCAATGAGTATATCAACCGCAGAGAGTAGAAGTGAGTTGTAGAGAGGTTTCGCATGCAGCGAGTCAAACATGGACATGGTATTCGAATTGTCGGTGTAGATGAGTAATTTGGAAGGTGGCTTGTGCATATTCACCACAGCGTGGATTGCAGAGCACACAGCTAGTGCTTCATGGAAGAAGATTGTATCACAGGGAGAATCTGAAGGCAAAGGACATTGACAAGCGAAGTTATCATCCGGAAACCATAAGCCTAGCCCAATGCCTGAAGCATCAGTGTAGGCTACAACGACTTCATCTTGAGTTGAGTCAAAATCCAATGACTTAAATAAATATAAGCCATTAGAAGCCTCGATGTGGTTTGCAAGCCAGTGAATTTTGAATAAGAGAGCATTGTTGATACGAATGACTCCCAGAGGGTTAGACTTTCCTCTGATCTTGTCGTAAAGCATCGACAGACCAGGTTTTATCAGGGGAAAGACATTAAAGCTCCATTCGCACCATCCTGCTAGCCGTTGAAAGTCCCGAAGAGACCATCTATGATTTTTGATAGCAAAATGGTGCAGTTGGACTACCAGTTCTGCCTTTTTGTGAGATGGTAAGGTGACTTGCATCAAGTTTGGGCCCACTTCAAAACCTATCACGGTTAAAGGTGAACCGAAGACCTGCTTTGGATGCTCATGTGGGAGATTAAGCTCATCCCAGAACAAGAGAAGGCGAGTTTGTTTGGCGGGAAAATAACAGTCATATGGGGGGTAGTAAAGGACTCGTCCTGCGATCTTGAAAGAGAATGAGTCGTCCATGTAGGTCTTGAGAGCATCAATGAGGATGCGATGAATGGCAATCCAAGCTACAAGAGACATGAACAAAATCCAAACTTTAGGCGATCCTCAACCACCAAAATTATTATTCTGATCTACATGCCGTTGACCATGGACAGTTAAGATCTGTTTGACCTGCCACAGTGGATGCATTGGTAAGTGACGGAAAGCTTGTGATACGTCGGACTTAAACAGGACCAATTCGACATTAGGATGCTGTTCATGGAAGCGTAGAAGGGAAACCCCAAGAGAATGTAAGCCGTCAAGTTTAGTACCCTTGATAACATCACATTCTATCATGGAGTTCAAAGAGTAGTCGCCTGCTGTATGGTCAACAACTAGGTGTAGCTTGTCGGAGTTCGGTTTTGGTACAGTGTGCATTGGCACACTGTACATACCAGGATAGAGATCGGTGCCAAAGCTCTCTGACACATGACCCAAACAAATCTCTTCACGGATCTGATCGTCAATGAATTGCTCCTGTTCCGCTGTTTTAGTGCAGGTGTGTGCAGAATTGTCATTGATAGATGGATATGAATCATCAGAGGTATCGGCCCAAGGCCAGAAACCTTGACGCAAAGCAAATGACGAAGGGCTGATTAGGATGGTCTGCGAGAAGCTCCTTGAACCAATTGACATTGATGGGTGTGACAATACAAAATAAATCTGGTCTCCGAGCAACAGTTTGAGCCGCATCACTATCAGAAACTTCGTTTAGGGGAGGGGTAGGAACAGGCTCAGCATATTCAGAAGAACAAGCGGTTGGGCTGAAAGAAACATCTGTTGGTGACCAAATAAGGCCCCGTCTGTGATGTGGGCGCTTTAAAGGTCATTCAATTAGACTTGGACTTGGACTCCTCAAAGTGTTTCGCTTCCATATGTCGACATGCGCACAACCTCCCATCTTGCTCAAATGAGCAGACATGTGCATAGCGGCAGGTACTGGCACTGTGGGCACATTCTCCGTTATTCCATTTGCGGCAGGGTTCACGCCGACTGAAAGTAGTTCTTTCCCATGCAGAAGCACCAGGCTTGGACTGCTTTTCATCATCAGCATCTCAATGTCGTCCATCAGGTTGGAAATGTGACTCGTAGATGTCTGTGAAGGCTGCGAAATCACAGAGTTCAATCCTACGTGAGTTGGCTGCCCTGTTCCTGACAGCCTTGTCAAATCTGATGACTCTCTCATGCGACTTCTCGAAACGTAGGTTGAATCTGTCGTTGATGTATTCTCCATAGGCGGTGAGCTCATCCTCTCTATGAGGGAAAGCGAATTTGATGGCTCTAGCAGCCCTATTCCAGGCTGCAGACCATTGCCATGCAGTCATGATTTTCTTCAACACTGCTTCCGACGTTCCGGCATATTTGATCTCAATGTCTCCAATGGTTTCGGTACACTTGTCAATGGTGCATGAAGAGGATATGATGGAGTGTACTGCGTCGAGGTTAACACATTTCCCTGCAACAATTTCTGCCCATCCTGCTTCATGGAATTCTGGACTGCACCGGTGATACATGAGACGATGTCGGACTTCTTTGGGATCTTGCAACCAGTTAAGAAGGACCTCATTGGTTCGTGTGAGATTTGCAGAGAGCTGACTCACTGTAGTAGTGCGCTCGGCTCGTTCAAGGCACTCGAAGTCGAGCTTGCAACGCTTCTGAATGGGTTCTTCTCGTTCAAAACTTTGTTCTCTCCGATACTCAACCTCTCTAGGAGTGACACTTTCTCTAACTTCGGATTGGTGTGCAGCGTCTGATTCATGCTGGTCTCTTCCTCTGTCAAGTCCTCTGGTCCATTCATCAAGCATGTTGAAGTATGGAGACATGATAAAAGACTTGGCTTGATCCGTGGCTTCATTGGTTGCTGCAGAGACAGCCTTTGTAATAGAGATATAGGCTTCAGACTTGGTGATGATAGCGTGTTTGTAGTCTTCGACGATGCTGAGACATTTCTCCGCCAAGTCAAGTTGGGATGAAGTGGAGCCTCTGGCATTGGCTTGAATTGAAGACCCTGATGTTCTGGGTCCCATAAGTGAGGTTTGTGTTGTACTTGACGAGGCATTTTGATTGTTTGACATGGAGGTACGACAGAAATTGAGTACTTGAGATGAGATTTCAATAGATAGCTTAAATAAACAGGCGCAGAAGGTGCGCAAGCAGAGAGTGCTCAACGCAGAGATATAGTCAAGACCAAGAATCAAGATTCAGATTGTCAGGACTATATCCAGCATTTAGGAGGCTCAGAACAGGTGAGCATACGTCAGGAATGACGCGTATGCGCAAAGTGCCAAGACTCGGCCTGAGCCGATGCGTGACCGTTGATTCAACTTGTTTAAACCAATTAAAACTCGAGAAATTTTGAAAATGAGAATCTAAAGTCATTTGCAACACACTGTAAATGTAACATGCCGAGATAGCTCCGGCAAAGTCTGTTGCATGGGTGGGGCGTCTTGTTTGGCCAAGACATTTTGATTTTGGGCGTTGCAAATATGCTCTATTTCAGACTCGTCTTTAGTTCGGGAATTATTAATTACCGGTCAGCTCATCAACAAAAGAGCCAAAACCGTACATACCATATAACCAGTCTGTAACAACCAGTACAAGGTGTGCAATTGCTGCCATTCCCACAAACATGTGACAAACTTGTGTTGGGCTTGCAAGTAACAATGCACGGCCGAGCATGCAGCGAGATTTTATGCATACTCCTACCAACCTTGTGGCACTCGGTAGACCCTTGTTCAAATGGTAAAACTTAAGTTCGATACATGCTACTACAATTATTGTTACGATTGTGCTTCCTGGTGGTCCCTTGTATGTGTGATAAATTTATACACATATTCCCGCTACTCTTGCTACCCTATTGTGAGGTGATTGTAGGCTCCATTTGATCATGATAATGGGCACATCAAATTGCACTGCAGTAGCTAGAGTACAGAAGGGCAAGTACTAGTACTGAATATGAAGGCGACAATGTGAAGGGAGTTGTGATGTATGACGCAAACCAGCAGAGACGAGAGACAGAGTGAAAGTAAAAGTAAAAGTAAAAGCCACACTATACATAGACAATGACAATGCGAGACAGTACTAGAGGAACCGAGAAGGCGCGAGAGGAATTGAGAAGGCACAAGACACGTCAAAAAGGCGCGAGAGGAGTTGAGAAGGCAGTCGAGAGGGCGCAAGAGGAGTCGATCGAGAAGGCGCAGGATGGTGCACGGAAAATAAAGGGCGGAGGAAAGTTTTACATGATGCAGAGTGATGCAGAAGGCCACTAAAAATCAGAAGACAAAGAGAAACGATAAAACTTACATGTACAAGGTAGCAGCAGGAGCACGAGACGAGTGAATAAAGAAAAGTACTTACAAAGGCAAGTGCCATCAAACAGCTGGTGGAGAGCTAGAATGTAATAGTAGGAAAGAGGCATAGTACTTATATGTGATAGAGCCGGACGGATCTTTGATGAAGTCGGAACTTCAACGTTCTGCTTAAGCTTCGAGCTCGGGGTCCTGGGTGAATGACTTGGCGAGAATTATACAATCGCCGAGCGCCAAGCTGCTGTCGGCCGAGTTCGTGGCTTGATGCAGTTGCCGTTCCGCATTTAGGCAGTTTTTGCTAAGAGATTTATCAAGAATTTTATTATGGGCCGTCGATTTTACACTTAACTAGATCTAAAGCAATTGGAGCCTAGAGAAATAACTTAGAACTCGCCAAACTCTCAAGTGACCAACTAGAATATGTTTTATGCAGTTGATACTTAGACTGCACCGAGCGGATCTAAAAAAATCCAAAAATCACTTAGCAAAAACTCCCTATATAAGGATGTGCATGGAGTTCAAGTGTATGAGCTTCAGATTTTGATCGTGCATACTTCTGTACTTCTGTTGATCATTGTACAAACTTTGTGCATTTCGTGTGGGAGCTTTACATTTCGTACATATCTGCTACAACTTGCATACATGCTGCCATCTCATGTGTACCTCTGCACTTCTGTTACTTACTTTACAAGCTTCACGCAATTTGTGTACAAGCTTTGTATGTCACACATATCTGTTACGTGCTACAAGCTCATACATACCTTCTACCATTCTGTTCGGGGTTTGTAAACCATACAAGGCAAAAACCGGCCATACACGCCAGATGCTTTTTTGTTGATGCTGATAACTCTAGTATCAATGTTCAACGTTCAGGCCCAGGACCAGTTAGTATTGTTTCTATCGCGCAGCAATCGGCAAAACTTGGCAGTTGAAACTTGACAGAAGGTCTGGAGCAAAACAGGGCGGAACGCAAAATCTGGCAGTTGACAGAAGGTTGGTGGCAGAACAGGGCAGGGTTTGGAAGAACTTGGAAGAGTTTGGAAAGGTACTAGAGCATGCGTAAGACGAATCTATAATGAACTGTATAGACCGTCGTCAATGCAAATCCTAATTGTATCTACCCAATAAATGAACATTAGAATTGAACCCTCGAGTCCAACATATTTTTTGCGTTTGGTGAATCATCCTGTAGGGCGGCTAATGGAAGGTTATTATTGTAAAGTTTAAACAGACACCAGGCACACTTGCAGTGCATGAATGTTGTTAGTGTGGGTACACGCTAGTTATCAGCGCCATAATTTGCCGGTCCTCACTTTCGCATGATAAAGGGTGAGTAGGCATAAGACTGAGGTACCACTTTACTAAATTAGAAAGGTGGGGAGTAACTCGAGTGTTTGGATTAAACGCAGAGAAAAATAAGTGGTTGACAATAGAAACAGCTCTCGGCTCCGTCAAGGCAGTTTCGTGCTTCTTTCCATCAAAGAGAAATGAGCGAAGGTGAGACATCAAACCACAACCACAACAGCTATCAAACACACGACATTAGAACATACGGAATACATATACAAGTGCATAGGCTATATCTATCAAACAGACCAGCCCGAAACCGAGAAAAGAGAAAAGCCGATACGAAATATGTAAGTACTGGTAAACTACAAAAAAGAAAACTGGATCGAAAGTCAGCAGAGCTCACGACACTGATGCGGATATACGTAGCTCCTCTGTTTAAAGTACCTCTCACGAGAGGAGTACCCGAGAGCCAGCACCGGAACCAGCATAAACACAGTCCATCTTCACATCCGGCAGCGGGTGATCGCTCGTCCCTTTGTAAAAGTGTCAAAGGAGTAGCATCGTGAGCACATAAATACCCTACCAGCATGACAGTACGGAATTCCGTCCTCCTTGTGTCCCCACCACATCACAGGCGACCACTCGTCCACAAGGTTAGCGAGCGTCTGGACGTGACCGTACGCAGCAGGCTGGGGTCCACGCGGTCGGCGCAGTGCGACGAAAGTGAATAAACAGGCAAACATAAAGAGTGCAAAGCATAAGTTCCAGATCTGCAAGACAGTGTGAGGGTGTTGTAGCAATTTGTATAGGCAATAAGCACGAACCGGGGCAGTGAACATGACTATCCATGGCCCTGCTACTAGTAGTTGTCCGTCCAAGGCGGGATTACATATCATGAATGCATGCCCAAACATCCAATCTATGATCGTTGAGGATGGTGTTCAATAACACTGATGAAAAAGACTAGACGGGAATGACTCACGCAGGAAAGGCTTCGCAACGAAAAGCACGAGACAGATCGGATGAGTCAAAATCATGTTCGCCGGGTTTGTTGCCGTTCGAAGCCCTCCCATTCTGGTAGCGCATCTCCACTCCCTTTCGTCTCGAATGACATTCGCGATGAGGTCCGAGCAATGTAGTCCAAGTGTCAACGGTCCCTGGAAAACGGCCATGATGACAAAAAGTAGAATCCATTTCCCAAGGTTGACACCATATATACCAATCATGATGAAATTGGACTCCATGGAGGGCAAGAACGACCACGTTTGTGGGGTCAGAGCATCAGAGGTAATCGGATACAAGCTGGCGTACTTGTTCCAGATATACATGACGAGTGCGCCCCATCCAGCGCATGCTGCAACAACCACCCAAAGAAAAATGACAACTTTCCGGATTCTAGGGTGAGCATGCCACGGAGAGGGCTGTGTCTCTTGTGGCTTCGTTGGACCTCCACATGTGTCTAGGTCAGACACACAACGCATGCACTGGAGAGTAACAGGGGTCAATTGCGTGTGGTGGACCAGTGCAGCGGTCAAGTGGAAAGGTGAGGAGCTCCATGTCAATATTTTGACAGCCCTCATCGCTGACAATGCGATCATCACCTGGAGAAGAAGTGCGACGCCCAAAATGAGGAGAGGTATCCCTGCGATGGCAACGTGAAGACCCCCGCTGTATGTCGAGGAAAAGTCAAAACATACAACGAGTGAGGCCGAGCTGTAGGACATAATGAGGAGGATAGTCCAGATACCATTAAGCAATGTGCCATTAGGGTTACACCATCCACGAGCTGCAGTCATGAGGCGGAGGTTGGTGTTGAAAAGAAGTCGAGACTCTGAGGCCAGGGCAGAGCGCAATGAGATGCCGTGTACGAAGCCTATGGACTCGGTGCACAACGTGACGATGAAGTTAAATGTCATTGACAATATCTCCTTCTGCATGTGCAGAGTACAATCAATGGAAGATGTGGTGGCCGCGGTTACCCCCGAGAATCCATGTTTGGCTAAAATGACAATGCCTGCAATGATGCATGAGCAGCTGAAGACACTCGAGCATGCCACTCCGATAAGGGCATATCTGCGGCAACTCAGACCGCGGTCGTAGAAATCGGTTCTAGTATCAGCAGTGAACTTTGTATCAGATATCATCGAGTCAAAGTCCTTGTTATATGGGAGTGCGTCATATGAGTGCAAACTTTCATCTGTCGCTTTGGAATAAGTTGACATTTGGAGACAGAGACAGGAAGGCTAGTCTCAAGTGAAGAGATGCTCAGACTAGAAATAGAAGGAGAACTATGTAGGTGGTTAGAATGAAAATATGTATCGGTAAATGCTACTTAATACTCACCTTGGCCTTCGGATCGAGAGACTGAGGAGAGTTTGTTGTTGGGATGCCAGAATAAGAGGAATCTTGAAATGGAGAACGGAAAGTGCATGTGCTCATTATCATGACACCTAGATTAAATACATTTCACTTATGATCATAACCAGTCTGGCAGTGGCCATGCATGCCAATGTGCCATTTCGTGTTGGAAAAGCAGCCGTTTAACGCTGTCACTCAACGGCTGCCAAGCCGTGGCGAGAACAGTAGCTACTAGCGGGACGTACTTGTGACAGCATAGCTTGATTGCATCTGGACAAGTTGGGCCCTCCACCTCGAAGTATATTTATTAAGCAAGGATCTGGTTCCTGTCCCTTCAAATATCCCTGAGCCATAAGTCGTCATAACATAAATATCAATATCTCACTCAATTCTTAGTTCCACACATAATTTACAACTTCAATCAATGTTTCTAACATGAACCACCCACTGCGAGGTTGAACGACTGATTTTCATCAAGAAATTGCGAAGTTAATGGAAAGCAGCCGAAGTCACGCCAGTGACACCTAACCGGATGTTGCCGTGGCGGAATTCTAAACCGATATCACTGGCTGAGCTCTGAGATGGTCGATAGCCAGCCGCCCGCAACTTGCAAGGTAGGTCAATCACGAATATCAGCAGCGGATCCAAGCGGATTTGGATGGAATCACGTTTATCAAACTAGGAGGTATCACGCACAACTTTGGGTGAGTGGCATTCAGGGGAACGTAAATCATGTTGCGACGCACACATTCTGAACGTGTTCACAGTAGTAGTGCTACCCACTAGCAGTTCTCACAGCCCTTGGGTAGTTCGAACATTAATGCTAATTCACACCACACCCCCCTCTATACCACACCAGCATGGAGCACATGAATCACATTACTCATAATCTTTCGTTCTGTCAGACATCTTAAGCTTAGGCCTGATTGATGAACAATGCTGTCAGTCAAGGAGAAAATCACAATGAACATTCAGATTCAGGATACAGTGCACCGACGGCCGTACATTCATAGACATAAAGGTATAATATATAAATATCAATGCGCAGCTGTCAATGACCAACAGATGAAACAGAAGTAATAGTGCAGTGAAGACTGAGCGGATGTTAATAGAACAAACGCTGCACCACTGAGGTGGGACAAGACGCGAAGCGGGTACATATGAGTCTAATATAGAGGATCTGTGGCCGTTTGAAGTAGTCGGTTCATGTTCGAGAAGCAATATTAACACAAAAAATCACAGCATGATATTTATTTTCTACGGAACCCTCATTCTTGAAAAGCAATCATTTTCAAACGAACGTCATGCTCGGTGTTACCCTAAGTACTCGCAAAGCTCTCATTGACCCCGAATAACCATCTATAACTATAAGCATACGTACACACGTGCGTATGTGCATCAATTCAGCAAATAGTTATCTTAGTTGCTCGTATCATCAGTGTATGCGGTGGTTGCGAAGCCAACTTGGTTGTTGGTAGTATCGAAGACAGAGTAGTGGCGTTGACTGTATGATAAGTCGTCAGTTTTATCCCAACCAAATTATTTGAACACCAACAGGAATGTGTAACCGTTGATGAAGTCCAGTCCAGAACCAGAGTTGCTGCCGATATCAGAAACGATAAGGTAGATGCTGTCACTGCTGCCGCCTATGTCAGCGTTGAGGGAACGCGGCCAAATTTGGGCGTTGGGGGTCAGATCGTAGGTTTCGCTACCAATCTTGAAGGACAGGGTTTGCAGCTTAGCATACTGACTAGAGGTGATCATCAGGAGACCAGTGGTTTCATCCATCACAGCACCAGTAGCAGTCTGGTATGCGCTGAACGCATCTAACATTCTTCAAGTCAGTATGGCACGAACCATTTATGAGTGAATTATCCTACCAGAGGCGATCATAACGAGAGTCGTACCGGTGTCGACGATACCAGCAGTCTCAGATAAAATGGTGGAACGTCCATATGAAATAGACTGGTTGATACCCCAGTAAGAGCTAGCAGGAAAGGTAGTCGTGAGAGGAACGTAGGTCACTGAGCTCGTTATCTTTGAGCTATCGTGCCCACCAAAGGTGAGCTCGCCGGTACTGTCAGAGACAGCGCTAGGAACAAAGTAAATTCCGAGTGCCTCAGTGCCGATGGTACCTTGGCTGTGAAGGTTGTCTGTGACAGTGGGGGCTGTCTCGAAGTCAGAAATGGTACCCTCCGTCAGGTCAGTCGGTCCGATTCCGAGAATTCCATCCACGTCTTCGAAGCCTTGTGCGCTGCGCGCAACTCCAATGGACTGACTGGCAATGACCAGACCAGTGCTCAATGTAACTCTGTCCGTGTATTCCTCTCCGGAGAAACTTCCGGAACCATAAGACACGGCCTACAATGTTGTCATGAGCACCTGTTTATGAACAGAGTATGAGAAACGGCATACAACAGTATTGCCAGTATCCACACTCGTAGAAGTGGGAATATATTGCGTGTTTGCACCTATCCAGGTGTTGGAGCTGCCCGTATCGATGAGGAGTGTGTCTGATACACCGTCTAGTCAGAAATCATCTGAGCCAGCTGACGGTCAATCTTACACTCAGTGGCAGGGCTGCCAACACCAACATTGGCGGTGTAAGTAACGACAGCGTTAGTTATGTTGAAAGAGGATTTGCCAGCACGCTTGTCTATGTAACCAGCCTGCTTCATCGCCTGAGCGCGAGCCCTGTCGGCGGCAGCGACGTTGACAGCACCCCTGGCGTTCACCCTAGCGGTAAAGGTGAGGGATGCCTTGCCAGTGACAGGGCTCAAAGGGGATGCGTCCACAGAGGATAACACGACAAAGAGGATCGACAGGAAAGCCTTGGAAGGGAACGTCATTTTTTGAAAGCTGTTCGAAGGCCGAGTGAGAGATAAGATCAGCTCAAATTCAAGCTTCAATCACCAAAAGACTTTATATGAGTTAGCTAACCATGTGGTGGGTTTTACATATTGTGAGACGCAGGGGTGAAATTCCTGAATGCTCTATGATGGGTTGTCGTGATATCCATATTGGTGTACACGAATCATCGCTATCAAAATTGCCGAGCCAAGAGCCAAGGGCCACGCGTCGACAGCCGCATGGTGGTCGTTCAAGTGATTTACCTGGAAGTACTGTTGCCAGGACATGTTAGACGGTATCGCGATCAAGTAGGTTGCCTACCGTATTGAGTTCTGGCAGGAAACTGGCGTAAATGACATCCTTTGAAACATGATTCTAAGCACCGACCAAAGAAACATTTCGCCCTATGAAATGGAGATTACAAACTAGAACGCTTCTGGCATAGCATAGCGATCTTTGCCTGTATCCAGCCTGAAGAGGTATGCAGCTTCATCAGATCAGAGAAAGCAAACACATCATGAACCAAAACCATACCAAGAACTCTCAGAGTCAAACTCATCCATGCCCGGACCACGTGTTGCGACTCGGAGACCTCTAGCGTATTTATGTCTGACAAAGCTGAACGAGCTGACCATGAGAAGAATATTATGGAGTATGATAAAGTCTAGCACGTTCAATTCCACCCAAGTGGTGTCGATGCTCGTGTTTTCATACATACGCTTTGGAGCGCCATCATGACTCGGAAAATCTTGGGATCGTATGTATTTCCATCGTGACTACATAGCCGAGAGGGAAATTCAGAGATTGGCAATGCACTTACTACAAACACAGATCTATGACTCTGAGATAGCTTGGTTCGCTCAGTCTCCCTCCAGGCAAACCATATGATAGACAAGAAGACGGGATGCTGGCAGTGGATGTTCGTCGGCACTGGCCAGTACGCGGTTGAATGCGTGGTTGGGCTTCACAAGTGCTAAGTCACGTGCTGTCAGAACAAGTGAGCCAAAAGTCCTAGTCACTAATCAACCATTCGGATGATCATGGTGATCGAGCCAAGAACATTACAGTTGTCGTTAAAATTTCAACAGTCTGAGACCCGCAGATAGCACAACGATCATCTGATGAGTCTTCACAGTGCGGCTAGGGCAACCAGGAAACTTGGATGGTAAATCCCATGCTTCAAGGCTCGAAGTAAGCCACCCCGCCATATTGTGTTTTAATTGTTGTGATTCTTACAAATACAAAGGTTAAATACATATGCATGACATTTTCGTTTGTTCACCGGTTGAACGGTTCACTGATGGCAACTACGCGCGCTTCAATCCAAGATGTCCCTTTCCCAACTTCACCACAAATCCGTTCACATCCTCAGCCTCGAGATTATTGATAGAATATTCTTGATGCACGACTCTTTTCCTGGTGATTGAGTCCAGAACGAGTTTCATTTTTTCCTTAGGTTCAGAGAAGTCCTGGTCACCTTTTGGATTCTTGAATGTCTTCGAAATAACTCTTTCAATAGAGTGCGGATCCATGAGTGGGGCTGTAACATCGAATACGTCCTTTGGAAGAGCTTCTTTTGAAGCGGGTGCAAGGTGCTCAGGCGACGTGGGGTTAAAGCACTTGCCGCAGAACTCCAGTGCACTCTGAAGCTCTTTCCCACTCAGCCGGGTCCCCATCTCTGATGCACCTTGGATTACTGTGAGGCAATGACAGTCAACATCTTCGACATTGCTCATACCATAAAATAATGGTTATACCTGGCCGAATGGCAGCGAATGCTCGATTATAATTATCTTCGTCGACGTCGTTCAGGATATCAAGATCCGTCGATCGTATCTGTTGATAGACACTCATCACCACTATCTGGAATCTATGCAGTGTACGTTGCACATGGCACTCTGATCAGCAAGAGCAAACCCATCTACTTATGGACGAACCTTGTGTAACTCAATGAAAACCTCTTCGTGTGCCATGCAGCTGCTTCGATTTCTGAACAATCTCCTCGGATTGCGGCGCATATAGATACTGCTGCAGATAGTCCAGAGGTCATTGCGAGATGTATCCCGGAGGAGAAGAATGGATCTATGAAGGCTAAAGGTTCGGGCATCAGTTCCATTATATAAATAAGGGAGATATTCAAGTTCATACCGCCAGCGTCCCCGACCAAACGAAAGCCAGGTCCCCCGTAGCTCGAGGCGGAATAGCTGAAGTCGGACGCTGATCGTATCAATGGGTCAAGTTGCCCAGGTTGTCCCCCATAAGTCTCCTTTTGTACCATCATTCCGGTTCCAATGAGCTTGATTAGTTCTGGGGCGAAGGATATGGAAAGCCGATAGCGATCTTCCAGGGAACTGCCTTTGGAGGCACGGACCCTCTCGTTATACATGTCTTGATTCATAACGACGCCAACGGAAGTTGTTCCATCGTGTAGAGGAATAAACCAGGCCCAACCGGATTCGTCTGGTGCAATTAATGCATGCTCACCGTTGACAATACAAGGCGTACCTCTTAATGCCTCGGACCAAGGGGCACCCTCTCTTGGGGTATTCACACCATACGTACCGACCCCTGTCCAGTAACCCCATAGCGCAATGTTCTTCAATGATGCGTTAAAATGACGGTTGTGTAAGTATTTGGTTGACATTAGTCCTAAGCGTCCGGATGCATCAACGAGATAGTCGAATGAAATCACTCCAGTTTCTCCATCTGCAGCACGTAGCCATTCGGCAGTCACAGGCCTGGAAGACTCGGTTGCGGAGAAACCGAGGGATTTCACACTCGTTTGTTCAAACACCTTTGCTCCGCAAGATGTCGCGTGGTCAAGCAACATTTTGTCAAATACCGAGCGAACCTGACTGGAGCATTGACTTCCAAGAAAAGAAAATATATGAAGTACATACTACGTTCCATGAGCTGTTGGTATGCCCAAGCGCAACGAAGTCCGTGTCTGGAAGCAGGTGAGCGTGTCTCTTGGGCTCATTGCTATTATCACTTACATCCTTCCTGTTTGGATTGGTTGAACTTGAATGCAGCTCCGGGCTATTAGTGACGATGTATCATTAGGCCCTGTTATTTGAGAATAATTTGGCCGCACCTTGTGCTTGAAACCTATCTCGACCAATTTTTTCTCTGCATCAATGAACCTTAGGTAGTGACGAACTGAAGGGATCAGGCTCTCCCCGACGTGATATCTACATGATCATCGTCAAGGGGTACATTGAATACTTTGGACAAGTATATTACCGAGGAAATTGGGCACCCTCGAGCAATACGACGTCAAGCCCTTCCCTAGCAAGGGCAGAAGCAGTATAACTACCAGAGGGACCTCCACCGATAACGAGGATTTGAGCATGCTAGCATTGATATCAGTCCTGTTAGTGAATCTACTGAAGGACTGACCTTTGATATCTGTGAGGCCATCGAAAGCTACCGAGAGTGTATAATCAGTTGACAATGTTCATCTAGCTGCTGCTCCGAGCCTTTATACTATAATACAGAGTTTGTAGTACCCTGTTATGATTCCGAGCTAGCTCGGTTGCCTCGAACAAAGTCCGAGCATCTCATGGGTTTAAGGCCCCAGGATACTCCCGACATATTCGCTTCAAGGTATACTTGGCGACATCGTCCGCTAGTATTTATCCGCCTCTACCCCGTGGTCCGTACTTCTTTTCGCTCGCTCATCTACATCATCCCAATGAGTTTAACAAACATCCGTGCTGTTCCTCCCCATCTTCGCCGAATTCCCATCGCGGCATGCGTCGCCACTCATAGCATCATCCGTGTTTCATATACTTTTTTTTGTGTTATCTATTGATGTTGGTCTGTTATTTCTTGTAAGTGACTACACACGAAATATATGTATCTGTTCAACTATAAATTTAAATCTATCCCTTCGTGAAAAATACGCGTATCTTTTGGGGGTAATTGCAAGCCGAGCAAGAACTCAACACTCAATTTTAGTCAATGCTCAAGTCAACAATATTATATTCAAGAGAGCTGAACTACGTGATGTGCAATATGTGAAGAATATATAGGTATGGGTAGCATGATGGGAACCAGATGAAGAGTCAGCCCTTATCGAAAAAATATTGAAGGAGGCTCGGGGCGCCTGTACTTGCGTCGTTTTACAGGTGATAACGCTATCTATTATCACCTCAGCTGGCGCATGTGACCGAACCTAGGGTTTCGAGGTGAGCTGTGGGGCGGGAGGGTACGAACCAGGCCTTCCTCTGTGAGGCTCGAAACTCCGGAACGAGCCCAGAGCATCAGACAAATGATGCGGACGAAACGATTACTATAAGTAACGAGTCTGGGTGCGAATTCGTTTGTCTGTATCCTGAGAGAGTGGTGCGTGCGTGCGAAAGAATGAGAAAGAGAGAGAGAAAAGGGAAGCGCAGATCGACTGCCGCAAGACTGACTTGGTAGGGGACAAGGAACGTTGTGCCACATTGCTTACTCATGCGTAGACTCTAGCCTCGTGCCTCGGCTAGCTCAGAAGACCAGTTAACTACATATGACATTTTCGTTTGTTCACCGGTTGAACGGTTCATTGATAGCAACTACGCGCGCTTCAATCCAAGATGTCCCTTTCCCAACTTCACCACAAATCCATTCACATCCTCAGCCTCGAGATTATTGATAGAATATTCTTGATGCACGACTCTTCGCCCGTTGATTTGGTCCAGAGCGAGTTTCAGATCTTCCTCGGGTCCAGAGAAGTCCTGGTCACCTTTTGGATTCTTGAATGTCTTCGAAATAATGCTTTCAATAGCGTGCGGATCCATGAGTGGGGCTGTAACATCGAATACGTCCTTTGGAAGAGCTTCTTTCGAAGCGAGTGCAAGGTGCTCAGGCGACGTGGGGTTAAAGCACTTGCCGCAGAACTCCAGTGCACTCTGAAGCTCTTTCCCACTCAGCCGGGTCCCCATCTCTGATGCACCTTGGATTACTGTGAGGCAATGACAGTCAGCATCTCCGACAATTGCCCACACTATACGATAATGGTAATACCTGGTCGAATGGCAGCGAATGCCCGATCATAATTATCCTCATCGACGTCGTTCAGGATATCAAGATCCGTCGATCGTATCTGTTGATAGGCACTCATCACCACTATCTGGAATCTATGCAGTTTACGTTGCACATGGGACTCTGATCAGCAAGAGCAAACCCATCTACTTATGGACGAACCTTGTGTAACTCAACGAAAACCTCTTCGTGTGCCATGCGGCTGCTTCGACTTCTGAACAATCTCCTCGGATTGCGGCGCATATAGATACTGCTGCAGATAGTCCAGAGGTCATTGCGAGATGTATCCCGGAGGAGAAGAATGGATCTATGAAGGCTGAAGGTTCGAGCATCAGTTCTTTCATATAAACGAGGGAGATATTCAAGTTCATACCGCCAGCGTCCCCGACCAAACGAAAGCCAGGTCCCCCGTAGCTCGAGGCGGAATAGCTGAAGTCAGACGCTGATCGTATCAATGGGTCAAGTTGCCCAGGTTGTCCCCCATAAGTCTCCTTTTGTACCATCATTCCGGTTCCAATGAGCTTGATTAGTTCTGGGGCGAGGGATGTGGAAAGCCGATAGCGATCTTCCAGGGAACTGCCTTTCGAGGCACGGACCCTCTCGTTATACATGTCTTGATTCATAACGACGCCAACGGAAGTTGTTCCATCGTGTAGAGGAATAAACCAGGCCCAGCCGGATTCGTCTGGTGCCGATTGACCCAATTAACGCATTCGCCGTTGACAACACAATGCGTACCTCTCAATGTCTCGAACCAAGGGGCACCCTCTCTTGGGGTATTCACGCCATATGTACCGACCCCTGTCCAGTAACCCCATAGCGCAATGTTCTTTAATGATGCGTTAAAATGACGGTTGCGTAAGTATTTGGTTGACATCAGTCCTAAGCGTCCGGATGCATCGACGAGATAGTCGAATGAAATCACCCCAGTTTCTCCATCTGAAGCACGTAACCATTCGGCAGTCACAGGCCTGGAAGACTCGGTTGCGGAAAAGCCGAGGGATTTCACACTCGTTTGTTCAAACACCTTAGCTCCGCAAGATATCGCGTGGTCAAGCAACATTTTGTCAAATACCGAGCGAACCTGACTGGAGCATTGACTTCTAAGAAAAGAAAATATATGAGGTACATACTACGTTCCATGAGCTGTTGGTATGCCCAAGCGCGACGAAGTCCGTGTCTGGAAGCAGGTGAGCTTGTCTCTTGGGCTCATTGCTATTATCACTTACATCCTTCCTGTTTGAATTGGTTGAACTTTATTGCAGCTCCGGGCTATTTTTGACAATGTATCATTAGGTCCTATAATTCGAGAACAATTTGGCCGCACCTTGTGCTTGAAACCCATCTCGACCAATTTTTTCTCTGCATCAATGAACCTTAGATAGTGACGAACTGAAGGAATTAGGCTCTCCCCAACGTGATATCTACATGATCATCGTCAAGGGGTACTTTGGATACTTTGGACAAGTATATTACCGAGGAAACTGGGCACCCTCGAGCAATACGACGTCAAGCCCTTCCCTGGCAAGGGCAGAGGCAGTATAACTACCAGAGGGACCTCCACCAACGACAAGAATTTGAGCATGCTGGTATGGATGTCAGTCCTGCTAGTGAATCTACTGAAGGACTGACCTTTGGTATCTGTGAGGCCATCGAAAGCTACTGAGTGTGTATAAGAAATTGACAATGTTCATCGAGCTGCTGCTCTGAGCCTTTATACTAGACGCGTCTGAATACATCAGGTCAGGCCGCGATCCCCGACTCCCACGTTAGTATAGATCTTGCAACCGTTCAGGCATCTATATTACCGACTCTCACGGAAGAGGGTTTGATTGGATCCAACGTTAACATTCAGACATCGATGCGGGATCCCTCGTTACCGAACGTCTATCACAGAAAATCCAAGGTTGGACAGGGGTATGGGTAGTATCAAGAGGCATGGGTATGGGTTGTGACCTCGTGACTGGACTATTGATGGGTGCCTGCTTGTACAGTGCTACATCGTAGCAGTAGCAAGTTTGATTCACATGGGACTGTAGTCAACAATAGATGACTAGTCGACTTCCTGCAATGTTTAGAATGCTGTTCTAGTTCTAAATGTTTCATACCACTGTCAAATCTGCATATCAAACTAACTCAGTTTATCTGCTAGGAAGCCGGCCGGGGGAGAGCCCCCTTTCGCGTTCCAAATCGATTGCTTTTAAACTCCGCAACAATGTTGGGTATGAACAGCCCCAGCGGCTGAGCGGGCTCACTTCTTTTTTGCAAGGCTGATGAATTTGTCGTCCTCATCTTGGGGAACCGCGAGTTGGTAAATAGTAAGAGCTTCGAGTTCTGTAGCCCGTTGAGCATGCAATAAACGACTTTGTTTGCCCGTAAGACGAAGGCCGAGGTCCACCAGCGCCAGACACTGCTGCGTTGACGGTAAGTTGAACCTCCAGCGGGGTGTTATTTTTAGACATTTGTGCGCAGTTTTTTCTAGACTGTTAATTAATTAATAGGATCGAAAATAAGAACATTGATTGGATGGGGCTATTAATATTGACAATGTCTGGGGAATAGTGGCGTAGATAGAGGACGTTCGTATCGACAACACGAAACGAGTGGTGTGAGAGACGTCTATGAAGACGGAGGCTTTTATTGAGGACTTCCGGAGGTGCTTAAGCTCGAGTGGGCGGCTAACTTGGAGCGGGGAAAGTCACCACTGAGTGTAGTTCTGCTATCAAATATGAGTGTACACGGGCCGTACATAGTATACGTGCGTTTTTAGAATATTTAGCTCACTGACCACGATAAGCATGCAGGTGAGTAGAAAGACAAGGCAATTCAGACACGAAAGAATATACGCGAAGGTGAAAGGGAAAGTCGGGAGCAAAGGAATTTCGATGTACATAGTTCGGCGTGTGCCCGCACCGTGACTGTGTGAAAGTGCGAAACGTTATGTAAGCATCCCCAATCTTGGTAATAAGTATTTACGCCATAACACAATATTGCAAGTGGCACCAAAGTGGCACCATGTATTGGACAGTTTCACCTTTGACATGAGATCCGCATGTTCATTTATCCTAGTAGCACCGCCGTGACGTCTCAGATCACAGCGCTCAGCTCCAAGGAACGTTTGATCCCGCGGACGGAACCAACTCGCGTTGACCCACGTGCACGCTCTACTTGAGCCCTTGAGGCTGCATTAAGAGCGCCACCATTGAATTGTTCGAGCACTTCCGATCTGTGTAGGCCTGCATGATAGCATCCCTCTACTCTCCCTTTTATCATTCAATTTAAGATTTGCTAATGTCTATCACGGTCGTCTGAGAGCTTCACTTGCACTTACCATCGTTTGAGTGCTCCTGGTGCTCCGCGGTGTCAACGTTCGACGCCCGTAGACCTCGACACCCTGCTTGGAGATCATAGTGAGAACTAACCACGAGAAAGACATACTGAACAATGAGACAGAATCGTACTTCAGTTCGGACAGTCTCAAATAAGTAGACCAAGCACCTCCAGACGCACCCGAATAAACTCCCGACTACCTCGCGATGTTGACTCATCCAAACACGTACTCACATATTGTTCCTACCTATCCCTTCTTCGTTGATATCAACCCCTTCATCATATCAAAGCTATTTCCATCAGGCTGCAAATCAATGAACTCTCCACCGCCCATCGGCACAGTACGCAGCAACCCGTGATCGGGAGTGATACCAACGATGCGGACACTTCGGTGTGGTGTCCGGTTCGTTAGTGTGACGAGTTGGTCTCTGTCCGAACCACGAGTAAGAAAACGATTAACATCAACGCAAAGCGAAAAATAACAGAGACGTACGAATGTAACCATGATCGGAGGTATTGGTCCATGAACGGGTGAAACCCCTGTTCCTCATTTTGCAAAAAAGAACTCCATATGCGCTCAAAGGAGGTGAGGACTGCTGCTGCTACACGTTCTACAGAGAGCCCTGGGGTAGGTGTAGATGCGAGTTGGGCGAGTGAAGCGATGGGTGGTGCATTTAGGACGTTGAGACCGCATCCTATGTATTTTGATCAATGAGTGTCGGGTTTTGATAGTAAGCTTTCATGTCACTGAACAAAAAATGGAGAGGTACCGTACCGATTACTACATCTGCCACGCCACCGCCAAAACTCGTGTTTACCAGTATCCCACCCATTTTCCGTGGTTCTGGCGTTGACTTTGAATTCGATGTTGGGCTGTTTTGGGCAGACGGGAAGAGGCCATAAATGTCATTAGGCCATTTCAGACGGACTTTATGGGCCCATTCAGAGGCAGGATTTAGGACGTGACATGCGTCGATGATTGCCAGCGCATAGAGGTATTGGATGAATACGAGTTTGGAGGGGTGGATTGTGGGGCCTGGTACTGCACAAGATTAGATTTTAGATACCAGATAGTTAAACATTATTGAATAAAAAGACTCGCTAGTCTTACCTGATGCAGACCCTTTGAGCCCGACACGAATCTTGAGCGACATCTGCAAGCATCCTGCAGGTGAGAGCCACGCGTTACCGCCTCTGCCGCGTCCTGCCAATTGTACTGTAGCCAGCGATACTATGGGAGAGGGGAGTGCACGGAGGAAAGATGGGTTTCTGATCAGAGAGGGTTCAGTGGGCGGTGATATGGACGTGATTGGGTGAAACGCACTTGTCAAGCATTGTTTGGGTGCTGGAGACTACTTCACCGTATATGAGTGCTTCGCCGATGCGCCAGGAGTCTGGGCTTGTGTCTTCTGTTCCAGAGCGGAACTCGTCTATGGCGCGGAAGAAGGCAGATGGTGAGAATTGTGGAGTATATCTTCGTTCATCCTCGGAAGTTAGGGGTGTCGAAGGGACGAGTACATGGTTGATTTTCGGGTTTGAGAAGGAATTTGGTGGAATGAGTTCGACTATGGAGTGATCGGTGGTTCTGTCCTCGGTAGGGAAAGATGGGAAGTGGAAGTGGAAATCGTTGTTGGCATCTTCGAACACAAATGGCTCCCACTTGCGTTGTAACTCATCGCCAACAGCTGACCCAAGATTTAAATGATCGAGTAGTGCCTTTACAACGCGATGCTGCACCTGCCACGAATCTGGACGAGCCAGAAGAAACTGGGGCAAAATCCGAGGCTGAAGACTGGGATCAGCTCTCTGCGAGGAGAAGTGCAGACCAAGTGCGGAAAGCGATCGTGACAGCAGGATATCGGGAAGGGGTGGGGTGCAATTCCACACCGCGACAAGCCCGCTTTGAGATAAGATACCGGCAGGTGCATTCCCCTCCACATAACGACCGAGGATGTGTGCTTCAAGATCCAAAGGACACGTGGGTAGTCTAGAAACAGATACCACCGTATCGTTTATCGATACATCCGCGCTTGTTCCAGTAGCAGTCGAGAAGGAGATGTAGAGAGACGCTCTTCCGTCAGCGACTCTGAGTATAGTGGTGTCTTTCACCATGCTCAGACCAAGACCCGCGGATAGCGATCCAAAGTCATGACTTGGTCCAAATAGAGTGCCATTTCTAATTCCAGCACCGAATGCTAATATCCTACCTCCGGACTCGATATATTTACGGACAGCTTCATGATCTGTGGGAGGGGAGAGGAGTAGAAGAACGGCGCAAGAAGTGTGCCATGGGTATTCTTGTACGGAGAGTTGAGACGGTGTTAGCGGCTGTGGTAGATAGTGCGGTATCAGTATTGAAGCAAGCGTTTGAACGAGAGAAGGAGCGGCTGGGTGTGTGCTGGGGTACACTAGGACGTTCATTGAAGCGATTGCTAGTGTTCATCAACGTTCATCCTCGGCAAACACCGGGAATCCTAATAGTCGATCCTCCGTGGACTCGTCATGCGCGAGCTTTGAGGTAAGCACTTATCAATATTAATTCATGAATAAACTGGTGGAACAGCGCGTTCTCGGACCCGAGTCGAGTTGGCGAGTCCGAAGGTGGAATCGTCATGCACGAGCTTCATTGAATTGAGTGATTATTAGGAATGCTCGGCAGCTGGACTCCTGTGCAAGACACCTTTTACTAGTATCATGCATGCCACACAGCGCCCGAAATGGCTCGCAAGTCTTAGAATAGTTGTTATCATAAAGGCTTGTTGTCCCTTGCTCACAATTCGATGGATCCGCTTAGATCCATTATGATAGAAAGGTAGTACTCGCGAGGAGTTGATGTATGAGTTTCAGACGGAAGCACACACTTGGAAGTGCTCGAGCGGTTGCTGCAGTCCAATATGGAGATCAATCGAGGCCCCGGTCAATGACATTTTCCCGACATCCCTTAAATAATGAATAGTATAAATATTGATGCCGTAGTGGGATAGACTCTTTGCAGTAGAAAAGTCCAGTGAATCATGCCCGATGTTGGCAGATCTGAGGGTTAGGGACGACTGTCTTCGTCCGTCCGCAAATTGTCTAGGGGAGTCAATGCATCAGCAAGCCTACCTAACCGTCGCTCATGCGACACATGTGAGGTTTGTCGGAGAGACGAATTGAAGGAAGTTCGAGTCCGAAAATGCTCCGTCAGTATCTCGACAGCCTCCGCCATGAGAAACCCATGTTTCATTATCCGTTGGAACAAGCTTGTCAAAAAAAACGTGAAATTATGTGCAAAAATAAGCTACAAAATACTCAGTGGTCAATCCCATCGCACTCGCCGAGCAAATTCCCTAATGCGAGAGACAAAGCGATCCTCGACCTCATGACCAGCACCAGTGACAACTTTCAGGATGAGCTCGTTTAAACCTGTTGACTCAAGAATGTCAACATGATCTGAAGTATTTGCTCCACCCCGAGGGATGTTGGGGGCGGGTTGATGAGGGAGCTGTAATCGAGGACATGAGGGATATCGCAGGATCGTAGAGAATTTCGCCGACGTACCTCAACAGTGGTAACTTGGATTCCTCCTGGATTCCATCTTGGTCTCTTCCAGCCTTCTGCACACATCGCTCCCAGGCTCAATAGGCTGACAGTGCCATCCCCTTCACCCATCTTCACGCCGTTACGCACCTATATTTGACATACATATGGCGTAGGGTATGATGATTAAAGTCGCCAACTTACCTTGGGTGTTGTAGTCTCTTGCGTGTAATCTGCATCTATCCAGTTTGCCCTGGAAGATGACGTATCTAATGGTGGGCGTGGTGTATGATGATTGCATTTGTCAGTAGAGTCGGTGCAAGTCGAATGCTCATCCTCTACAAACGATTCTTCGTATTCGTGTGGTCCGTGAGCATACCAGTATGACCTCTGTCATCGAATTCAGTATTGTAAAACGCAACAGAAAACCCTTGGGGAATACTTCAGTTTCTTTTCCATGGCCGTAAACACAAATGATCCTCATAGAAGGCGCATTTGGCAGTCTAGGAAAATCCATCAGTCGACTTCAAGAGGCTTATTCAGAGCAACATACTGCACTTCCAAAGGGTTTGTCCATTTCCTCGGATCTAGGGCATTCTTCTTGAGCACCCGTTCATCCCGCTCAATACCGAACGAATAGTTGGCCCATATCATTTTCTGTCTCTTTATGAGCGTCGTTTTACAGGAAAGATACGGTAGTCATCAACCTGGAATGTTGAAGGAGTACGCTGCAAAATCCATGTGCTTGCGTCATCAGCCGTCATGTTCTTTGTTGGCTCCACACTTGAGGGAATGTTCTGCGCAGAAAGTGGTAAAGCTGCTTGTCTGAACGCAATCAATTCGCCATGAGTATGTGATGATCCGGGCTCGTCATCAGGTGCCCAGTCGGCATCGCCCCAAACATCCGTTCCTCCCTGTTAATTGTTGCAGAGGCGCTCCTCAACTGAAGACGATGATCTCACTCACCTTAATCCACATGCTGGCACTGCCAGCCCAACTGCAGAATAGCCTCTGTCGCTCCTTTCGCGAGAAAAGCGTTCAAGCACTTCATGGTATCGTCAGAGTATTACAACTGAGAAACCCGAAAGGTCCTGACCGTATGCACCAGCAGGATTCATCTGCACTGTATCCTTCATTTCACCAGACAAAAAAGCGGCCATAGCTTTTGCCTTTCACAATCGAAACAGAAAATCTATGAGTGTTAAACAATAACAAGGTAATGAAACAGGATTTACCACGCCCTGTAAATACAATCAGTGATCGTTGTCTGAAGAGAAGAACGACATACAAGATGTGTGCCTGCGATGGTAATGTAGGATTCGATGTGATTCTGAGCAGAGTTCTAGAAGGCTTTTGTGTTATTAGGGGGCTAGGGGCTGACCTCTACCCAGTCTGATCCACCGCCTCCGTGTTCGGGAGACTCGACCCATTTGAAGCTACAAGCAAGAGGTCAAAAAGAAATCGCCACCCCAGTGAATCTGAGACCTACAAGTACTTTCATCGAATGATCAGTTTCACAGGAGGAATATCTGAGAGGCTTGACTTACCAGCATGACCTAAAAGTACTACAATCGACAAGGTGACAGCAATAAAAGAAAGTAGAACATACTGTGCTACCCATTGAGTGCGCAGCAATGACGGTCTTCTTGCCTTGTCGTTCCCTATTATAGAATATAAACTTGTCTGGTGCGATATTCGAATTGTGGCCCCATACTTGAACCCTTCTATTGTAGCTTTCAACTTCGAGAAATACCCGTCTCGTTCTTCCAGGTTCCACATGGAAAGCCTCCAGTCATATGGAGCTAAGTGAAGATTGTTCGTATCATAGTTTACTACAGCGAGATTCTCCACAATCTTGGACCTGAATATATGCTGTCATTTCAACACTCAAAAGAACATAGCGGTTTAAGACACACCAAAGCCAATACCCGGTCATAAAGCTACTTGCGGCACCTATCCCCTCTGCCGCTCGAATTTTGACACCTGGAGGGTCAAGACCGGTGACGGGATCGAGCATCATCGCTGAAATCCACTTTTCACGATTGAAAATCACTTGTGAGACCATATTGAAGCCTCCCCAGAGTTTTTCGCGGAAGAAAAGCTCGATACTCGGGCGAAGTAGACCAAGATTCCAAACCCTAGTGCGGTTTAGATGGTGATTAGACGCGAATTAACAGTGTAGCTTACGGTGGATACGATTCCAGGTACGAGCACGATGGGATAGTGTGCCGTCAGGCCTCGCGCCTTCATCGCTTCCCCGACCTGAAACTCGCGTCCGTCATTGTTCAGCTTCCAAACCTCTGGGATATTGTTCCGAAAACGTTTCCACTCTAATTCGACGCGCGATAGATCAATGTCTGGTATTCTGAGCGAGAGGTCGTACTCTTCCATGATGAGAAGTAGGTTGCTGTGAATATCTTGCAGGTCTGAAGGCTGGATGAGGACGAAACCTAATAATATTCCAACTATGCGACAATGTCATCAAATATCAGGAGATAGCATGTAAATGACATACGTAAAATTCCAAGAGGGAACAGGAAACGAGACTTGACGAAGAACCGACGTTCTTTCTGGAGCGGGTCACCATGAAGTATTGAAAAACTACAACATGCTGAACATACCTGAATCTTGTGTATCTGAGCATCGAACAACTTTGATTGCTGTGTCGCTTCCAACTCCACATCATGTACCAGCTGCGGCTGGTCCTGTTTCTCCCCAACATCACTCTCAAACGGGGGCTTGTCTGTTTCTGAATGTCTCGTTGACTGAGGCCTTATCCGTCGCGACAAAGTAGACATGACAGCTGCAAGGGTTCATAGTAAGCACTACTTGCTCGTCATAAAAGATGATGTGCATGCATTTACCTCCTGTCAATGGCTATGCCTGCAGTTTATTGCAATCTGAAAGCAACAAAACAAGCAAACGTAAACTCAAAGCCACAATATTTGATAACCGAAATGAGTTATGTTCCGTTGATAAGACAATTCCATTGGGTTGATAAACCAAGTAACTACGTAGCCTACAGCGTCTTGCAACGTGATAGCAACTATCATAGGCAACACAAACAGCAAGATGCCACTAGACCTTACATACGTTGAACCCTCCAACTCTGCCATACTTGTCATCGACGTACAGAATGACTTCGTCAGCGGCAGTCTCGCCGTCCGTGATGCAGAGCAGATCATCGACACCATCAACGCACTTCTGACACTTCCATTCGCTCTTAAAGTAGCCACCCAAGACTATCACCCTGCCAACCACATATCCTTTGCGCGCAATCATACGGGCAAGAAAGAGTTTGAAAAGATTACAATCTTTCCTCCCGCAGAGTTGGTGGCCAAGAGGAAGCCTGAGGATGAAAGGCCACTTGAGGCGCTAGAACAGGTGCTGTGGCCTGTTCATTGTGTTCAGGACACGTTTGGGGTGGCATTTGTGGACGGCCTGAAGCACGAGGGCCTGGAGGTCGTCCGTAAAGGCTCCGATGTCGGAATCGAGTGTTATTCTGCATTCGAAGACCCGTGGGGGCTCACGAACACTGGGCTCAAGGACAAGCTGAGGAACAAGGAGATATCAAATGTTTTCGTGGTTGGCATAGCAGGGGACTATTGCGTCAAGTCTACTGCACTTGATGCAAAGAAACACGGGTTCAGGACATTCGTGATTAGGGATGCGGTCAAGAGCGTGTCTGATGAGGGCACAGAATGGACTGAGATGACCAAGGCAGGAGTGGAAATTATTGACAAGGCGGAAGAGCTTTTGACGTCAAAAATATTTTCTCAGTAGCTTACAAATTATTAGCTTCGAAACCGAATTGATTCAATCATCACTGTGGAGCGACATGCCTCGTTGAGCAGCTCGTCCAAAACATTCTGCATCTCGTCTACATTCATGCGAGTGTCCACCACTATATGCATCTGTTTCGAAATGCCATCCAGCGCTGCAATCACTGTGTCCTTAGGAAGCATCACCACGTCTTTTTTGTTCACATGTCTAAGACTTGACGGTCTCTACAATCGCGAACCTGACCTCTGAGAACATTGACGAGCAATACCCGAGGCCTGATTGTCCAGGTCACCACCAATATTAATACAATGAGAAAGACTCAAAAGGCCAAAGACAATCGCATAGGCTGAATAATTCCCACTGTAAGCCTCAAGGACCGTCAATTAAACGGCATCCACGACACTGCACCTCTTGAAGAAGCATCGCTGAGCATCCCACTATCTATGTAGGTCACCTCGAGCCTCACGGTGAGTCAATTGTTCATGTACATAATGACCTCAAGAACAATTTAAAGCTCACCTTCAGCGGGTCTGGCAGTCACAACAACGGGCTCGTGGATTACGGATGGCTGCCATATACCTCCTAGCAGTGCTGAGACCTGAGGCCTTCTTTCCAACTTACTTTATCCTATCCAGTCACCCATCCTTCAAGATTTCGCTGGAACAAGTCGAATGCTGGATGTGCACCACGTGCATCCAAATTACCACTTGGTACGACCTTCTGCTCTTATTGCCATTGTTTTTCCTCCAGCTAAGTCATTTTATTAGATGCCACATAATGTACCACATATTTTCTTTTGGCGTCAACATGTTTGCAATATTGAAGCACAAGTATAGTACGCACTTTCAAACAACACCCTGCCCTTCCGAGTCATGATTTGAACAAGTTATATGCATAAGAAACGGCTGCAACACCACTTGGCCCTTGTTTGCTGCATTGACTATGTCGACTCCTAGGTGAAAAGATTATTCTGTGTGACGTGCGTATAAAACAAAGCACTAACGACTTCATTGAATGATTGAACCAGAAACATCATGAGCGTTCTACCTCGCTATTTTGTGGTCATTACCGAAATTTCTCATCGCTTGAATGACGGAAAACTTCTCTACGAGGTTGAGACGCTTAGCTTCTCGTAGCATACCATTCAAACGCTCATCATCCATCGTCAGGACAGCGAACATTGTCTCGTCATCTTCAATCCCAATTTCCTCAAGGATGGAATGGACCTTTTCCCCGTGAACAAGTGTTGCTTCGTCTTGGAACATCTTAAATATGCCAGACGCGGCCGTATCCGAATTTGACTGACAGGTTGGGTACATATCAGGCTGTAACGGCATAATCGAACAAGCAAACTTACTTCTACCTCCATAACTGACGCAGGAGGAGAAGCGACAAAACGCTGCCTGCGATGAATGGAAGACACTTCTCGTGTAGATCTTTTGGCAGTAATTTTGTCCTAGGAAGTTGATGACAAAAAGATAGGTCAATAAATATAAAAATGCAATGACGTCACGACTAATTACCACTTTTTTCTTTCGCCCCTTCTTTTTCTCCTGGGTGCGCACAGGCGATGGTCGCTGCGAATGTAATACATGAGGTCGAGAGGCACCGTACAATTTCAAAGACTCACTTGCAAGAGCAGTTTATTGAAGTCACTCTCCTTGTAATACTTTGCATCTTCCAATACTGTGTCGTTCACGGCGTACGCATTGGTCGTAGTTTTTTGAATAATAGGAAGTGATACATGGAAGACACTGGCAATCTCCTTCTGATCCCACTTGGCACGCTTTGCGAGTGCACGAACCAATGCCCGTTGATGCCGGTCCAATTTCATCCTATTTTCTCCACTTCACAAACGGTCAGTTTGAATTTATTGTGAGAAGACAATGACTACTTGCGGGTTCCTTGGTCTCTTTACCGTGACAGCTGAATGATTGTCGTTGCAGGAGTCCGGGTCATATTCGGACCCATCGTCACCAGACGATTCATCCCCTTGATCACCTCTGACGACATTGTCATGATGCTGTGAGTTCGTTGCGCCGACTTGCAAGTCACTAGTAGGCTGTTTCGCTTGGGGAGGCGGTACAGACATTTTAGGCTCCTCGACTTCTGACATGAATGCGCAATTATTATCAACATTTAGAGTTAGACTTATGAAACGTACCGCTGACCGAGGCAATGTCCCTGTATGCGTTGAGGTCAGCCATACTGGAAGATGTGGTGATGATGTCGAGAATTATAGGGGCTTGCAGTGGACATCCATTCGATGATCATCAGATCACGTGGACGTTTGTCGCGCTTTGGACTTGATGGTATCCCAGATAGTACTACTTACTGCAAGCACGCTGGCTTACTAGAATTCCCATAATCTACACAGACTGTCCGAGATACCGAAACACAAGCTTTCAGTATCACTTCTTTTCGGCGTAACAGTCAAGGGATGACAATCTTGACTACTTACCCCAGGCCCGATTCCCAACGTAAGTGGCCATGGAGGAGGGCTCTTGTCGAACACGATCGGTTTCTCGTCTCCTAAAACCTCTGTTAGCCGCTACCCCCGTGTTCAAAAGCCTTTTCGGTTACAATCATTTGATACCTTATATATTTGCTAGAGGCTTGTCCAGTTGATGTTGCGTCTGTCATTCAGTTCCCGGCTTTTTCCGTTATACATACCTCGGTGGGCCGCTCCTGCACGGTGCCTTAGCTTTCCGTTATCCTCCACATCATTCACGCGGTTTATAGCGGTTCGGATCTATCATATCTGGAGATGTGGAGTGTGTTGGTTGGAGATTGATATCAAAGGACTCGTGAACTGTAGATATGCCGATATATGATTATATATAGGAAAGGTTTTCGTTATAAAACCATGTATGACGTGGGAGAACCACCATAATCAACGTAAAGCACCCCAGCTGGTAGACGTTACCCTGTTATCAGTCGGATCTTACTCGGTTCTTTCGAGTTTCTCCAAACCCTGCACAGACAAAGTCCGAACATCCTCACGTCATTCACAACGAAAAGACCCCAAGCTCTGCTCGACATGTTCGCTTCAGCTTGGTGCTGCAATTATTATCGAGCGGTATATAACGGCCTCAAGATACCCTTGCTTCCTAGAGTGTAGTGATGAATATATTTTCAAGCTGACTGCTTAAAAACGCGAAGCCTGCCCGTGGCTGTAGAACCCACCTGAATGCCTTGTTGTAGGGAAGGGGAGGTAACATGGACAAGCAAAAATGTGCGTTAGTTTGAACCGAACGCAGAACCCTTTGCGAGGCCGGCTCATGGCTGTAAAATGGGTCAGAATATCTTGTTGTAGGTTGAGTTGATTGAGGTCCGAGTGGCGCCCAAGCATAGTTGAAACAACGAGGTATTATATTGTACATAATCTAAGTACTCACCCACGAAGCACCATCAAGAGTACTGAGCTAGGAAATAGGAAATGAGTGATGTGGTGTGGAACTAGTGAGTCATCGAACTCGCTGGCCATAACTCGGTGTGCAGTGATATATGTGTATACAGTATGCTGCGCCGGCCATAGACACGGCTCCAGTACTCCTCTTATGTCTGGGCGAAGGGCATTAGCAAGTGGTATTGGTGTGATTCTTCGGGGAGTTGGTTGCTGCAGTGCATCCTGGTGTCCATTGTCTGCGCCGGGTCGTACCACTGGATTTTGCGTGACGTGGCGGCACTGTGATAGAGCCAAATGGCTGTAAAAATCGAATGGCGCAAGTGAAAATGCATACCTTGACGAGTAATACTTCTCTATGCGCGAGTGCCGATGCCCAATGTCACATGAAGATCAATGCTCTGCGCTACTCGGTCGTCAAAGGCTCGTCCTCTCATCATGCCAGCTAGAAATGTCAAGTTCACGCCGTCACGGTTAACATTGCAGTGAGCCTGCTCATTGCTGTTCGTGGTAGCTGGACATGCGCGCCATATATCTTCAGTAATAAAGCTTGCGGGACGGTATAGCGCTTGTAATGCAAATTTTTCGTTTAACCGCTCGATAATAATCGCAGCATTAAGCTGAAGTGAACATGTCGAGTGGAGCCTGGGGTCTTTCGTTGTAGATGACGCGAGGGTGTTCAGACTTTGTCTGTGCAAGGTTTGGAGAAACTCGAAAGAACCGAGTAAGGTCCAACTGATAACAGGGTATGTACCAGAAACCGAGCACTAGTAGACTCCCGAATTCTGATGAAACGTTGGATGTACCTGGAAGTCCACCAGAAAGAGTGAAACTCTCTGTGATGCTTCGTATGACGTAAGCATGGCAAGCTTCTGTTTGGTTCCAGCTGGATGGTTTTCTGAGCTAGCCGAGGTACGAGGCTAGCGCAGAATTGAGTCTACGATTGAGTAAGCGATGTGGCGCATTCCTTTCTTGTTCTCGACCCACGTCGATAGACAATTGCGCATCATACAATACCAGCGTTCTCATATCTTTAAGCTACCATTCGTCGTTCTTTGCATACTTTATCAATCACAATGCCAATCCTTGCAGAAGATCCCAATGCAGCTATTCTCCCAGATTTCGAAGCAGACGAATACGTCCAAGCTCGTGCTCAAATCATTAACGACGTAATAGACGACCGACAAGCTGCTCAAATATTAGCCAACCTCTGGCACATTCAAAACGACGCAGATAAACGCCGCTGGGCTGATAGGATCCAAGAAGAAGCCCGAGCAGCTGAAGAAGCTCGTTGGCAAGCTACTGAAGCTGAAAATCAGCGTCGCCAAGCCCAGTTAGCAGAACAAGAAGCAGCAATCTCTGAGGAAAGGAAAAACAACAAGTCTAAGTATGTGCCAATCCGCAATGCAGATGTTCCGTCCAATCCAGTTATTCTACCCTGCCAATACGCCATATGAAAGATGAAATCTGGCGACTACTGCGAACTGTTTTACTTCACTAACAACGGCCTCGAGGAAGCGTCGAGAAGCATGTTCACAGCTGATGAAGATGCCCTCGTAATGCTACCAACCATGGATGGGCTCCACAAATGGATCCCTGCAGGATCTGTGTGAGATCCCAAAGCTCAAATAATTAAAGATGAAAATCTTACCTGGGAACAATTTAACGAAGCTGCCCCCCGCATGATTGCATTAATGAAAGAGAATGACTGGCCAGATGACAGGGTAGACATGCACATATCCTTCTGGTCAGCCCTTCAAAATCACCGCTGGAGACACGACTTTGACGCTCATAAGCAGCGAGCGCTACTACTGTATCAAGCCCAACAGCGAAGACGCTGGCACCTTGCTGTGGGTAGCTCAAATAGCTGGAGCTTAGCGAGAATCAATCAAGAACTGCTTGATGAAGTGCGTGAAGAGATTTTTAATCAATTTAGAATTCAACAACTCTCATCCCAGGTGCGTACGAAATTTCTTTAAGCAACGAATTGCACTGACTAATACCCTCATCCTCCCAACTACCTGCGATTGTCGCACAACTCACTTCTACCCTGGCATAATGTCCAAATCCAACCCGTGGACACAACGTTCCACTACCCACGCACCTATGTGCCCTGACCAATCACAGTCACTATCCCCTGCCAAACACAGCATCAAAAAAAACAACAAAATGGGATCCTTAAACCCCACCCAGCCCAAACACATGCCAAACCCCCCCTGCCTACCTCCGCTCTTGCACCCTGGCGATAAACCTCTAACGGGTAACACTGCAGATCGCAACCCTTTCCCAACCACGCTCTTTAACGACCCCATTAGTCAACAAGAACCAAAACAACCATGCACGTTCCTTTAGCTTGCAAAAGCGCTCCCCCCCCACATCTCCCGATAACAAACCAAACAAAAAACCCAGGACATTTTGGGACCCCAACGCACCCTTCCCATGTTGCGCAGTGTGCCTTGGACGCAACTCGCATCGCGTCATTGAATGCAACGCCACCCTTACCTGGGACGGAAAACACGACACCGTATCTGAGCGCATCCACAAAGCGCTATGGACCAAAGACGGAAAGCAGTTATGCACTGCCTGGCAAAGAGAGGAAGGCTGCGACAGCACCAAACATGACAATCATCACACCTGCTCAGGGTGTGGAGCCACCACTCACGGAGCCCAGAGCTGTCCTCAAGCTCAGAAAGTGTAACCCCACCACCCCCTACAGAGCAGACAACTGGGACAAGATCCTGAAAGCTGCTGGTCTCCTCCCTCGGTTCGCTAAAGTCCCCGAAGGCATTTGTTCAGGTTTTATATTAAATTTTCCCACTATTACCGTTACCCAAGCCCCTGCTAATAGCCAATCTGTCGATAAGTATAAAGATAAACTCGACACTATCATACAAGAAGAAATCAAAAAATCACGCTACATAGGCCCGTTTTCACACCAGACCCTTAATAGCCTCTTAGGACCTTTCCAAACCTCTCTGTTGTCCATTATCCCTAAACCATACAAACCAGACAAATTTAGACTAATTCAAAATTTCTCCTTCCCTCGCTCTCACCACACTGAGTTTCTTAATGCATCAATCAATTCGCACATTAATGCTAATGATTTCCCTACCACCTGGGGAAAATTCTCAGTTATTTATCTAATAATCTCTAGACTACCCCCAGGCTCAGAAGCAGCTACTAGAGACGTAGCAGAAGCTTACCACACCATTCCCCTCCACCCATCCCAATGGCCAGCAGCCGTAGTTCGCGCATTGAGTGACGAATTTTACGTGGACACTTGCACGGCTTTTGGAGCCACCCCCTCCACAGGTGCTTACAGACACATTGCAGATGCGGGTGCCGAGATTTTCCGCTACCGAGGCATCGGTCCTCTAGACAAATGGGTCAACGATCATATATTTTTCAGAATTCGTAAAATATTTCTAGAAGAATACAATCGCTGACATGCACAAATTCTGCTTTGTACATGGTCATAGACATATTTTCATCTAAGTTTCTACCTTATACAAGCTCCTAATAATAGACTACTATACTGTCCTGAATTTTCCTAATCAAAGGAGAATTTTATCCAATAATTTCTGAGCCTACAAACATTACTTTACAACTTATCTCTTCACAATAATACTTATCTTGGTCAAGAAAACAGCTTCAAAACCCTTTAATTTTCATTAGTCAGCAATTTCCCACACCTTTCATAATTTTTTCACACATTTTCACATCTTTTGAGATACTTTTACAATAACACCCCAACATCTAAAATATTAGCAATTCTACATCTGGACATAGTTATGTCTATGTAGGGAATTTTGCTTTGAAGAATTGTAAACAAACACAACATCATTTGAGTAATGTGTTGTCTGTAAATATGAACAAATTCAGAATTAAGGTATTCAGTAAAAGAGCACTAAGAATGTCTATTTTAGGGCTAGTGGCTAGAGCACAGCAACTAGGCAGTGCAAAGTCTTGGCACACAGCCATAAGTACAGCATTCAGGCAGTGTAAAGTCTTGGCACACAGCCTTTCAAGCACTTTACCTGAGACTTCCAAATTAGGTTAGCTCTGCACAGGAAGCACTGCTACTTGACCCAAGGATGCCAAATATGGGTTCCTCTGCCAAAGTGCTTCATAATACTTTATTCAACAATTCTAGGTATTTTACTTGTATATCAATAATTTCTAGCATAGCCACCAGTAGAGTAGTATATAAGGGGCTCACTTTCTCCCCTTTGAAATAACAATACCCATCTTTTACACCTAAGAATTAGTAGGGGAATCATAGGGAAAATTCCCTAGGTTCTCAGTGAGTGAATATCTGAGTGACTATTTGAGAGAAATATTAAGTTATTTCCTCCATTCCTTTGACATCATTTGCAACATCATACAAGGCATCTGAGGCCACATCTGAGCCATCTTACACAGTACATTCCAGGTTCTCTTTTAGACACAGAAACAGTTCTGTGGGGAGAATATTAGTATTTTCAGCAATTAGGGAAGACAAATAAGGCTTGCAGTCAGTCAACAATATTAAGAGCTTGGCCACTTAAGACTACATCAAGAGGGTGTATTCTGTTCTGGTCTGCATCATACTCATCGTGAGTGCCTGAGCAGCAGAGGGTTGGTTTTGAAGTCACATATTGGGTCATCTTGATAGTGCCTGATCTTAGTTTGATCTCCATTGTTGAGGATAAGGAATATCCAAGAAGGATACAGCTTTAGGTCATTATATTCTGTTGCATCATTATATTCAGAGAAGTCATAGCACTGCATCAAGCCAGTTATTGACTTAGCTTAGTAGAAGATCATAAGCACTATTGATCTTATTTTCCCTCCACCTTTAGTCACTAGTGTTTTGCTTAGAGAACTCAACAAACCTATTCCCCACGAACAACCACATTATCGACCGTTGGTAATTGTCTGAACCGTTGACCGTGGTAGGATATTGAAATTGGTAATTTTATTGCTTTTCATATCCTAGTAAGACATCGCAACCACGCAGAATGGAACCGAGAAATAGCTAAACAAGGAATGATCCAAACGGGGAGTCGATTATGGTTCGAAGGCAATACCCTAGGCAATGGGTCAACGGAAGAGTTCAGTGAAGACTGCTCCCAGCCCATACAGGACCTTTCCAGCAACTCTCCGAGATCCGAGCACGATGCATTATTTTGCCATAACATCCAGGACATCAACAACACCTCCCTTGAGCTAGGCATTTTCTGGAAGCTAGACAAAGACCAGCTATTCGCCTTATCTACCATATACATCAGTTTTTTGTGGGACTTAGACAAACGTGTGGTCTCCTTAAGTCAACCAAAAGTAGATAAATATCTTCTAGCCATACACACCTGGAGGAAGAAGCGCACACACGTGCTCCAGGAGGCCCTAGAACTATACAGAAAACTGATCCACGCCTGCGCAGCTGCCAAAAGAGGCAGAGCTTACCTCACAAGCCTCGAGCAAACCATCACCGTCCTTCAAAAGAAACCTCTACTACCCCAACGTCCAGACAAGGAAACTGAACCAGACCTACTCTGGTGGTCAAACCTACTCCAAGCAGGAGGTGTTGCACGCCCTATAATCCCCCCCTCCACATTCTCAGTCCAGTTTGCATTCTCGGACACGAGCTCAAGCGTAGGCATCGGCATTGTCATAGGTGACAAGTGGCGTGCCTGGAGACTCATACCAGGCTGGCAAACGGAAGGCAATGGAAAACGAGATATCGCCTGGGCAGAAGCCATCGGCTTTGAATTGCTGGTCTACACCATTGCTGCTCTCCCTAACACTAGCAGCCACATCATCCTCTATGGTGACAACACCAGTATCATTGAAGGATGGTGGAGGGGAAGCAGTAAGAACAAAGCGGTTAATGGAGTATTCAAGTGTATCCACAAATTCTTGCATAATCTACCCAGACATCTTGAAATCCATACAGAATACGTCCCTAGCAAGTCGAACCCAGCAGATGGCCCCTCCAGGGGAATATACGGGCCAGAACACCTTCTACTTCCTCCCATCGACATTCCTTTCGAAGCCAGAAACCTCATCGTCGATGCGTCTTCCCCCCTCACCCCCACAGAGCTCCGCCTTCTCCATAACAGGCAGTACTCCGCTCCAGCAGCCAAGATTATCAACCGCACCCTCATCCGACAACAAGCATTCGAAAGATCCAGAGCATCATGCGCTGAAGACGATCGAATCATCTTCAACATGCTTGCAGAGTGAAGGACCAATACCGCATCCCCGGTTCAGCGCTCTCCTCCCATCCTCATTCACACCCAGATCCAACAGCTCTACCCCTCAGCGCTACAAATCAGGTTTAATTCCCCTACCATCACCACTAAGACCTCACTGTTTGGCGCGCGAGAGACTTCAGAAATGGAGACCGATTGGAGGAAGCACCCGATCCCTGGCAGCATCACCTAGTACAGACGTCAGGAAAGTGAATATCTCGGACGAACAGCTCGACCGTATCCTAGAAGTGATCGGATCGTCCTGGGCTATGTCCACCAAAGAAATGTATGGAGCAGGCCTCTTAGTATTTCATGTGTATTGCGACTCGCTTAACATACCAGAGAGTCAATGTTGTCCAGTATCTCCCACACTCCTCATCACCTTCTTATCGAGTTGCGCTGGCTCATATTCAGGTACAGCGCTAGCCAACTATGCAGCTGGGCTAAAAGCTTGGCACCTACTGCACAGATGCCCGTGGATAGTCGACACCAAAGAGCTTAAAGCCATTCTCGACAGAGCATCAGCATTAGCGCCAGCTGCATCTAAGATTGCTAAACACAACCCGTTCACTGTAGACACATTAGCAATCATTCACACACATATCAACCATAGCGACCCACTAGATGCGGCAATATTCGCTTGCATAACCACATCTTTCTATTCCATCGCAAGACTCGGAGAATTCACAGTGCCCTCAATAAAAGCGTTTAATCCAGACAAGCACATAACTCGGAGAAACGTCTCAGAAACCAAGGATCGAAATGGACTCACGGTCAAGAAGTTCCATATCCTGAGTACCAAAGCTTCACCTATCAAAGGCGAAGATGCATACTGGGCCACGCAAATTGGTCCTTCCGATCCACAAGTAGCTTTAGCAAACCATCTCCGCATCAACTCAGCTGAAGAAAATGCACACCTATTTGCTTGGAGGCACCCCAAAGGCCTGAGACCCCTTTCGAAACCGGAACTGACAAAAAGGCTCTCCGCCATATTTCGAAATGCTAGCCTACCAGACCTCAAAGGTCATGGCATTAGGATCGGTGGAACCTTAAAATACCTGCTAAGAGGTATTCCCTTCGATGTTGTTAAGTCAATGGGAAGGTGGTCGAGCGACGCGTTCACGTTATACTTACGCGAACATGCGACAATAATCGCACCATATATTCAATCATCTCCTGCTCTTGAACCTTTCATGCGCATTACAATGCCCCCAGTCAGATAGGTCAAGATGTGAGTGTTTCTCCTAAAATCCCCGGGGTATCAAGCTTCGCTGTTAGCGTCGTCACACTCCTAAATATTTGGGATCACAGCTCACCTTGAAACCTCCAGGTCCGTGCGCTTGTGACAGGCCGAAAAGCTCTTAGCGCTTTTGCCCAAGCCTTTGTCAGTCTCATAGTTAGCCATATAAGAATCAGATTCGCGTTTAACAAATCTGACGCACCCTCTCCCTCGTATCACACTCTAAGCCTTTAGCGCCGAAAGCATAGAAAATGGACACGTGCGTCGTGCGCACTCTACTTGAACGATGAGCCCCTTTACAGACGCGTTCTCCAATAATTTGGAACATTTATTTTATTGAGACCCTGTACCGTGCTGTGAGCTCCTCTGAGAGTTCTCTTGCTCTTTCCATGGCCTTGTTGCATTTATGAACAATAGTCAAGTTTCGATGTATAATACAAGCTGCTATAGCTAAACGGCAATCGAGTTACCCTTTGACCGGTGATGACCAGACTGTGCGGACATACAGATGCATTTCCGCTGGGAACAAATCACGGATCCCATCTTCCATTCAGGGCGGTCACAAGCAAGTTAAGCATTACGTACATTGAGCGCTGAGCCTCTGATCTGAGTGAACGGGAACTTTGAGCCTACGTACGTACATCCATACTCGTCTGAAGTTCTTCAGTTCCCTAAAGTCCCATTACTTTTCACAGGTAGGAGCAATCACAAGTCATTCATGTTCGGACGTATCCTTGTAAGACTACCGACGAGGGATCAGAGATGCAAAGCATGCGCAACATCTATTGAGGGTGTTTGATCTATTTTAAATACCTCGATGAACCGAACTTGATCGCGAAGTTGGACATCTGACATATGTGTTAATGTATCAAGGCGAAGAATGATTCTAAATATATTTTCCTGTTCGAGGGGCACTCAATAGGTAGATTGGATTTGGTAATGTAGTTAAATGCTTTACGCGCAAGCAGCGGCTTCAACTTACCGCTGGCAGTTTTTCAGAAATTCTATGCGGGGGATTAATAGAGGGAGCTTAGCAGTGTGTCATATATCCAACAAAATTTTGTTAACCGGAAGAGCGAGCAACTCGCCAGCACTTATCTTAGCGTCCGGTAGCGCCATTCAAAGAAAAGGAGTTAAGTTAAAGGATCTGGTGACCAGGTAGTCATCAGTTATGACATGATTCCTGCGCTGCGCCTCGGAGATGGAATGTCATACGATGAAAGGAAGCAAGCCAAACCTGCACCCCCATGATCATGAGGTCAAAACATTTGACATCACACCCGGCCTGGGTTAGACCAACAGCCGAGAGACTTTGTCCAGAGCAAGACTCGGGGCTAATGCCCATCGTATAAAGAGCCTGTAATGTACACTGCTTTCTTCAGTTCATCCACTCTACAACCAGGTTAGATATCATCGATTAGCCTTGCATCTTATCGTTGTCTGACATTACCTTACAGACACAATATGTCTTACACAATCTCAGTCAGAACCGCCGACATTACTTCCGTCAACCCCGGTTTCACGCTTGTCGAGAAAACCGTGTGGTACTTTGCCAATGGCGGGACATGGTCCAACACAGAATCAGTACAGACACTCGTCATGGGCGGCAGTGGTACATCTGGTACGCTCCGCTACAGGAGTGGTTCTGGGGAAGAGTTCCTCGTGGCACTGGGCGTCCACAACTACAAGAGGTGGTGCGACATCGTCACTGACCTCGCGCCCAATGACACGTGCATGAAGATCCATCCCAAGTACTACGAGGAAGGAACCCCTGAGACTGGGATGCTGTGGAAACAACTGGCTGAGATCGATAAGAAGAGCAAAAAGGGAACTAACATAAATGTGAAGTATGTCGAAGAGCTTAACGGGGGAAAGTCCTTCATCGTCCACATCACCATTTCTTGATTAGTACAGACTCTCGTACCAAGGAAGCTAATAGGAAAGATTGTACTACTAGTACGTCAATATCATGATGAGGATTGCGGAATACTTGACAAGCACTCACGCAAGAATTATTCGGTATAAATGTAATCATGCTCACATGGAAAGTGACACTGTTACACTATATGAACGTCGTTGGTCGTGTCAGATCGGCTACTGGCGATGTTCAAAGCAAATTTGATCAGCGGCTACTTGCCTAGTCTCCAACTCTATTTTTTGGGATCCCCACATTCAGACCCGAGCCAATTTCACACCATCAGGCACCCGCAATTTTGACCGACTGTTGAAAGCTAAAATCAAGCAACCATAATGTGCTCGAGCCCATCCAGGTAACAAAATGGAATCAGGTGTTAGTCGAATAAGTTAAATGCACGAACGAATCGGAGAGAGGAGGCTTACAAAACAGGTTCGCCATCCAGCGTAAATTGCAGGGAATAAATCATCCACCCGTGAAAGACCGATTCAACATCAATTAGCACAATATGCATTCTACTTCGCTATTTTGTGGTTCCTCCCGAAATCTCTCATCGCTTGAATGACGGAATACTTCTCCACAAGATTGAGATGCTTGGCTTCTTGTAGCATACCCTTCAAACGTTCATCATCCATAGTCAGAACGGCGAACATTGTCTCGTCATCTTCAATCCCAATTTCTACAAGGATGGAATGAACCCTTTCCCCGTGAACAAGTGTCGCTTCGTCTCGGAACATCTTGAATATACTGCACGTTATATTTGAATCCAGCTGACAGATTGGCTACACATGAGCGTGCAGCAGCATGATTGAACAAATGGACTTACTTCCACCTCCATAGGAACTGGTACAGATGGAGAAGCGACAACACGCTGCCTGCGAAAAACTTCTTGCACAGATTTTTTGGAAGATCTTGAATATGTTTTGTCCTAGTGTCGATGTAATGAGGTTATATCAGTAAGGATAAACGTGCGATGACATCACGACTGATAATTACTTGTGTCTTTCGTTTCCTCTTTTTCTTCGGAGCGGATGGCAGGCGCTGTGAATATCATACATGAGTTCGACAGACAAACTGTGCGATTTTCAAGACTAACCTCTAAAATCAACTCTTCAAGTTCACTCTGCTTATAAAAGTTTGCGTCTTCCGACACTTCGTCAGCTATCGCGGTATAGCTGTTGGCCACGGTCCTTTTAATGAGAGGAAGTGATACATGGAAGACGGCTGCGATCTCTTTATGGTCCCACTTGCCTCGTTTTGCGAGGGCACGAACTAATGCTCGTTTATTTCGATCAAGTTTGATTCTATTTCGACCCCTTCACAAATGAGCAACACAGAATTCCTCATGAGGTATGACTATACTTACAAATTGAATTGTTTTGGTTTCTTTATAGTTAGACTGTTGTTCGCACGAGGTTTCGGATTATATTCAGGCTCGTCTGACAATTCGTCCCACTCGACCTCATCGTCGTTGTGCTGTGGAATAGATTGCCAGTCAGGTCGTCCCGATTGGGGGCATATTTTGGGCTCCTGAGCTTTTCATAATTATGTTCAAATCGTCAGCATGTATATTTTTTAATAAATTGTAAAACGTACGGTCCATTCTCTCGAAGTTTCTGAACATACTACTGCTGATGGAAGACATGGTACGAGGGGCGGAGAAGTATAGGAGCTTGCGGTGATCATGTCAAACTGTCAACTAAAACCAAACAAATCGACTCCTATTCGATATTTGATCAGACCCAGATCTGAGTTCCGCTTGTGAGCTAATGATTCACTCCAAGTCTATGACGCTCTGATGAGAATCATTTCATTCGGGAGTCAAGTACATTGCGAGATCAAAGCATTCACCAAGACCTTACCAGTACTCGAGTGTATCGAGCATAGCCAACACATTATTCACACAATTGTAGTACAGCAATGATAGACCCTGCCTGAATTGTTATGACGCGACTGAAAGAATCGAAACCGTACAATTCGGCGAGCCTTCTTGTTGCGATATTTGGGCAGTATGTCTGATCTACAGTGCAATCAGGTCATGAAGGGACGACCGAAAGTGACATGGTGTCAGCCCATTCGCAGAGATAATCGTCGTACCATATATTTACAATGACTCGTTATCCATTCAGCCCTTTCAGAGTCTCGTGAAAAAGTATTCCAGATCCGCACCGAGGTGCCCTTCTAAAGGGGACCGATTTAGCGAGCGAGGACAGACAACTATTCCATATGAATATAATCACTTACCAGTCCATTCCACGGTATCTGATATTCATGCTTATCCAGAATCAAGAAAGATTCCACAAGGCAGTCATCGATATTTATTATTGCTCACTGCCGATACTATCAAGAATGGTACTGAGTTCGGAATGACACCAATTATAGCAAGGCTGTTGCATAATATGCACAAACGGAGTCACCAAATTTTCTCATCATCGTCGAGATATTTGAAAAAATGGCGAGTACTTGGTCTTCAGTACATTCCTCGTTGCAGTGTAAAATCATGAAAAGCTCCGCCAAAGATAAAAGCTCTCATGTCATCTAGGTTGAAAAGTCAATCGATATAACACAGTGATGTAGTAACGGACGGAAGCACATACACCAGTGGTGCACGCAGGGTTCTCACGAATGGCAAAGACCACTCTGGTCGAAAACTCTTGTAGATGTGGGAACGATATGATATGAAACTGCCTGCTTGGTCTATCATTGATGTGTATTGCCAAAATCCACCGAACTGGCCTCGGAAAGTGAGCAGACTAGCCAAATGGCATCCGATCGAATGGTGGCAAAGTGAGGAACGTTTCTCTAGACGATCGAAGTTGCTTCTCCTGCACCAGCCACCGACGTATAAATTGTGGAGATCTTTACCGCCAGCTACACAGGTCTTCCAGAGTTGATACTACGCAAGCACCAGAAGGTCCACTATGCTTCGATGCTTCGGCCGAGCGATGCGGGGCCGACTTGGGCGATAGGCGAAATAGCCTATCTGTCGTCGAGAGCGCAACACCGGAGATAGCCTAATGCACCTCCGAGTCAATAGCAGATTACTGGAAACATCTGGTATTGGATTAAGCACAATTCCTGCATTCGATGGCGATGACCCTAGAGCGTCGATTTCAATGTTTCACGCCAAGGAACCCCTAGCAGTAGCCAAGTCCAGACCATAAAAAGACATCCCACTGAAGGATCGGGGTACTCGTGCACTGTCCTTGCACTGTATGCCATCTGGAAGTGGGGTACTGATGATCCGTGCGCGCGAAGTACGCCTCTCTGCCTGCTGTAGACTGTGCCACGTTAATGGTACAATCACATGCTATGTTTGGTTCGAGCTGTCATGATAGGCCGCCGAAATCCGGCTGTGTGTGTATGTGAGCGCTTGAGCGTGTAATCATGAGTCGATGTTGAAAGTGACCAAAAGTTCGTCCGCAACTTAATCAACACAGGATGAGCTGGCAGTGGCAGAGTACTCAATAGAAAAACTTCAGGATATGAGTGTCTTCGTATTCAATGCCAGAAGATCTGGGTTCTTTGTGGTCGATTTTACGAGTGGGAAGTTGGCACCGGGTGAGAACATTTTGCAAGGTTGTGGTATTGAGAAGAAATATGCATGACTTACTCATCCCGGTTACGGTGCATGCAACTTGAAATTGCACCGCGGCCGTACAGTTAACTCAAGCTTACTCACTGGCAGCCATGTTAATTCCTATGGCCAGCCATAAGCAACGAGCTTTTCTTTTTTTCCCTTTTCGACGCTGTCTCCATACTCGAATACGAAATCGACCATCATTACCTTTGACTTCGCGCGTGAATCCGTTCATCCCGCAATTGCTACCACACCCATATCTTTCTCGTGCCTTATCATCCCAAGTGTTTGTCTGCTGTCTCCCATTAACGATCATGGACCGCTAACGCTCAACAAGACAGCTTACATGAAGCATCATACCCTCCACGATCTATTCTAATTGTGAACAAACTTCGAACTGACCCTGTGATTGGGGCAATCGACGAACTATTGAAGTGCGTAATAGCCTTCGTGCGTTGTTTCAGCCGATTAATAGGTGGTGCCCAACACGCAACAGTCATGTAGTGAAAACGTATCCAGGTGTGAAGGTGTTCTCTGAAGACCGTCCGGACATTCCATTCGGCACACAAGTGTGGCGTCCCGGTGAGTAGTTTGTACACGCTGAAACAGTCCGTTTGAACGGCTCCATTACAGGGCCTCATGCCGAGAAAATTGATCTTGTAGTGACTCTTGGAGGCGATGGTACCATCCTGCATGCTGCATCACTCTTTAGTCTTGGAGCGGTCCCTCCTGTGCTAAGTTTCTCAATGGGTACCCTTGGATTTCTCCTCCCATTCCGTAAGTGCACACACTCTGATGCCGGGACGCCACTAACATGCGACAGATATCGATGACTTTGTGAAAGGGCTCGAAGCAGTGTTTCAGGGCAAGGCAACCATCCTCAATCGCATGCGTTTGTCGTGCACTTTCTATGACAAAGACCGCAAGAAAATAGGAGTCGGTGATGACGGTCTGGATAAAACAGTGCAAGTATGTACCCATGATGCTGACTCAGTTCTAGAATGGCAGGTTATGAATGAGATTGCGCTACACCGTGGGTCAAGTCCACACCTTAATACCATCGATATTTATGTAGACGGGCAACACCTCACGGAGGCCGTCGTGCGTACTCAATCTCCCAAGCACTGCACGTAACTGATTTCTGTAGTCCGATGGCGTGATTGTGTCAACGCCTACAGGATCAACGGCATACTCTCTCTCAGCTGGAGGGCCTATCGTACATCCCTCATTGAGTGCTGTAGTGCTCGTGCCAATATGTCCGCGAAGTTTATCGTTTAGACCGCTCGTCTTTCCCTCATCATCATCTGTAACGCTGCGTGTAAGTCATGCGTCCCGCGTCCTATGACAGCACGTGGAAGCTATTACTCACACGTTTGATTGACACTCTTAGATTGGTGATCGTTCCCGTGCTGCAGCCGGCGTTTCGATGGACGGGCGTGTATCGCATGTTCTTAATCCAGGGGAGTCCGTTACTGTACAGGCCTCACCATACCCAGTGCCTTGCATTAATCGCTCATCCATATCCGATTATGGAGACGAACAACCAGGCGAGGAAGGCGTTGGTCCCGGAAAAGAGGATGATTGGGTCCGGGACATCAATAATTTGTTGCAGTACAATGCAACGTTTAGGAGCAAGGCGCTTCTTCGTTATAGCGGCAAAACCTAGGTTCGAGGTAAGCGCCCGAAGATGACGTTCTTCCGTTACATGCTGTATTTGACGTTGGCTACGAAGGAAATTAGGCGCTTGGATTGGCGCTTGGGCGCTTTCGGTAATTAGTCGTATAGTTATACACTATCCTTTGCAGTGGAATGCCAGCGGCAAACTATCAAGGATTTTACGACAATCAAAGCTTCCGTGAGTGGCTAGACTCGTCAGCGTTTATGCGCTGTTGATTGCTCGATCTCGTCGGGATGCAGCTTGTAGATTAAGTTCCAAGAACAAGTAAACTTAAAACCCATTCATTCAGAAACGCGCATATCGGGCACTGAATGTGATGTGATGGCAGCATAACAATACACCTCTTTATTCCATTTGTGAATCAATACAGCAGTAATATGTGAAACATAAAAATAATAATGTCCGTCACAGCAAAATGTTGAACACTGACTGAATGTTTACTAGGCTCGGGGTATCGCATGTGAGCTGAAACATTGACACATCATATGTGAAGGTAACTATGTATACATAGTCATAGAAACCTAAAGGTGCCTGGAGCAGGCCGCAGTTAGGCACTCAGCCGCTGAAACAGACGTTTGGGAACGAAATTGTGCAGAACTGATGATGAACGTGATGGTGAATGCTGCTTCTTCTCGTTGCCCTCCATCGGGCTACAAGGCTGGTAGCTTGGAGGGGGTGCGGATACTTTGATCTCCGGCTGGACGTGCACGTCTATGATCTCATATCGTGCCAAATGCGCCATCATTTTCGACCATGCCACACGGCTGATACCCACAGAGCTCTGCTTTCCATTCGCCAGCACATTCAGCGAGAAGGATATCCGGCTTTTGTCAATCCCAGTGAGATCACTCTCAAATGCTGATCTGGCAAATGTGACTGCTTGCTGCAATGATGGTGCTCAGTTTAGTAGTGCTACAGTGGCTAGAGCTGAAAGACTTACATCAAAGCTCTCCGCCGGGGGGACATACATCATTTGATCGTTATAACGATACGTGATGACATCTGCGGGAGTCTGGCGTCTTGCAGATGTTCGCATGGCGAGTGGTTTGATGATCAGCGCGCGGAAGACTTGTGCAGAATTGAAGGAGTATAGTTCACCTTTTATAACATGCGTAGCGAAGGCCATGGTGCAGTACTGCCATTCATCGGATTAATGGACCATCCTTTGTGCGTAATCTAGGTTGCTGTACCTTTGTTCTACTAGAAATGATGCAGTGCGCACTCATACTGCTTATGTATTAATAAACATTTCTGCCGCGCCAACTTCACAGCAGACGTTATGTAAGCTGTATTGTGCGTACAGCCACAACAGGAACCCACTGCATGCCACTCCAGTGCTCGCCAACTGCCAACTGCTCTCTTAGTTTATAGAGTTCTCAGCTCATCTTAGTTCTTTTTTGATACATAAAAAGTACAGGAAGTTGACAACCACGTTAAACTTGAAGCTCAGCCAACAAACCAAACTGGCTACCCGTTCCAACACGCACCGCATTCCGCGCCGACGTTCGCTCACTGGCAATGGACTTTCCATTGACCTTCGATTTTTTGACTTTGACCGGGCGCTCTTCCGCAAAGGCATCGCCTAATCCCTCCGTACATGCATCCCAAAGTCCGACTGGTAGAGTGTCTCGACAGTTCGAGACCTTTTGGGCAAGGAACATATGAAACATCTGGCCCGATAGCGTATGGACACGAACTGGGACTCGTTCTGATACTGCGAGAGCTTGGGATAAATTATGTATGCTCTCGATCGCCATAAGCACCTGGGCCATGAGTTGGATGCTACGATTGCTGATCGGCGTAGTTTCAGATATGGCGTTGGGCTCTGAGCCAGCAGGTGCAGGCATGGCATGGAAGTCGAGACCATGTCCTTCTGACGTGTAAAAAGCAAGGAAGGCGCCTGCCTCCGATCTAGTCCATTTTTCTTTCTCCCGTTCCTTACTTGAGGTTTCTATTGCCCGTAGGTGCATTACCCGCACAACCCATCGCAAAACAAGGGCGCACATGAGTTGCTCGCTCGGTAATTTCTCCAGAGCCACAGTGCTGCTATGAAGGATGTGCAGAAAAACTGACATTCGTTCCGATGCAGGCCTAAGTGGCAGGGGAGTCCAATTTTCTTGGCTATTGCTATGAAACGCGGATGACACCATCAGCCTGGATATATCTGGCACTGTCACGCTTTCCGGAGCAACGCGCGTTCCTCTCCTAACGTATTCCATGACACACTTTGGTCGGGGTGAAACATGAGACCGGGATTGGGATGTAGTCGAGGCCGGAATATCTGACTCTTCGTCTGGCGCGCGGAGTTTTTGGAGCTCACCACGCAATGGGGCGAGGAGATCAGCCCCATCGTCTTCAGAGTCTTCTTCCACGACGTCAATGAGCTCATCCTCGTCTTCCTCGTCCATCTGAGATGTATCAAATTGCCCCACCTCAGGGTCCCCAGTCGCCTCTGGTGCTTCCGGCAGCCCTACGGCATCCTCCAAAATAGCAAAGATCCACTCCCGGATCGGTCTGCCAATACTCCGCGCTACATTCTCCGCATCGGGGTTTTCCAAAAACAACCTCGGCCAAAAAGTCCCAGTATTCAAGATATCCATGAGCTTTGGTTGCAATTGACCCGATCGGTATGCAGTGATGTAAAGAGAGTGGAGCTGGGGTAGTTGAATATCATGCTCTGCTGTGATTTCATCGGCTACTTCATTGTCGGTAGATAGTAATAGCGCACGGGAGAACAGTCCCGGCAGGCGGCAAGTTTCTGCGCGATGCAGTGCACAAATTTTGCTAGGCCAAAGACTATCCGGCCCAAACGTATCTCCGTCATACTTGTCAATTGCGTATTGCAATGTTGCGTTAACGATCCGGTCAACGATGGCATCTGTTTCTCCGGAAGCCATGGTGCTTGGCGGTCTAATTAGGAGTGCGTGCACAGATCTGTCAATCAGATCCATGACTGAACCGACCTGATGCCTGGTCTTTCGTTTCTGAGTAGCAGCGGAGAGTATACCGTTTAAAGTGGACCCGACACGGGAGATGCGTTGCGATAACGTTAGCTGCCGCTCGAAAAATAAACTTTGCACGTTCCGTTGTGTAGAAGACTGATTGGAAAAATCGTTTCCGACCAGGGCACCGAGCAAGGGTAACAGGGTGACTGGAATCTTGAAATGGGATGCCAAGGCAGCCGGCGTGTAGACCGAAACTGACAGAGTGAGATCCGTGCTATGCTCGGGAGGTATTAGACCCCTGTGAATCCCCTGCTGAGCAGGATTTTTCTTTTTGGTCTTTGCTTTCTTTACTGTGCGGAACTCGCCGTCCTCGTCACCAGAGCCTGTGCCCACGGATTTGGGTACCGCCCACAGCATGTCATGGAGCTGAATATATCCTGCATATCTCCCAGAATTGAGAATGACAAAATCCGAGTCATTGCCAACAACAAATGCCCCGAGCCTGCCAGCGAGTTCGACAGCATAAGGATCACCTTCTTCATCTGCGAAATGCACCTCCAGTGTATCTGCCGATGAGGCGACTTCACGAAGCGCATGCAGACATGCATGATAGGCAAGTGGTGGTATCATCCGCGTTTCATGCAGAAAGCGGGGAGTTGAGCGTGATGTCTCGGAAGTTCTGAAGAAAAGAAGGCTCCTTTCAACGATCGAGTGATTGAGGCGGCTGATGAGGGTTGGAATCTTCAGTTCTGGGGCAGAACCTTTTCAGCAGATCACTTAGATGCGCCACGATAAAGAAGCAAAGGGACATACCGTCAAAGACAAAATATACCCTGAGTCCTACAGCCATCCATGCTTTCACGACACTTTCAACGCATGCAGAGAACGCTTTGTATTCGCCACCATACACCCAGGGTAATTTAGACTCTTCATAAAGCTCATATATGAACCTGAAGGGCGTAGTATAATCAATGTTATCACTAAGCAATCGACGACATCTTTGTATACTCACGACCAACCATCGATCACGATTGAAGTCACGTCGGTCGAGCTCGAGGGAAATTCGATGGCTTTGGCGAGAAAGCGCTGATTCTCTCGCAGATAGGTGGTAAGACCATGAACGCCCATAACAAGTCCATAAGGCACTGCGGATGTGGACGACGAAAAAGGCAACTTAACGATACATTACGTTAGGCTTGTCCATGCTTTCAACAATTCTGTTAAAATATAAGTTCGAAAGTCTTCAATGAATCAATTCAATAGATCTACTACTATTAAATCGTACTCTCGATGCTGTCAATAAATTCCCGTGCACGAAAAAGCACACGCGATCGCAGTGTTGGTTCACCAAAGTCGCAAGGTTGCAAATTATGAACTGCGCAGTTTGATGATAAAATACTTTCAGCCAAGCTTCAATAGGAGCGCCCCACAGCAAGTGGGTTTAATCGCTTGTTCAAGCGCTCTGAAGAAGCGCGGTTAGTCAGGGACCAGTCGCATTAAGGGGTGATGCAAATGGGGATTGTTTTGTTTTGGCGGATGAATGGCATTGGTCGGCCCTCAAAAGAGGATTCAGCCAAGGCTATAAGCAACGCGGCTGTGTGAGGGGTTGGCGCTGTTTTGCACTGGAGATTTCCCTGTCCGCCTGGTTTTGGCCAGGATGACAGTGACTGTCAGGGTGTGATAAGGATGTGAAATAGAAGGGGCAATATAGGGTGATGACTGGTGATGAGGTTGGCTACAGCATCGAGAGAAACAGAAGCTAGCAATGATGCGGAAGAGCGGGAGAATCTGAGGGGCAGAGTCTAGTAGAGCTATTGCATGTTCTTGCATCGCAGCCAGGTACGGTGCAGAGAAGCCTTATCAGCGACAACAATGAAAGCTCATTTATATTGATCAACTTGCTGGGATGATAGTTCCAAATGGGTCTACTGCTATGACAGTTCTCCTGTGGAACGATTAAGTCATCATGCATTTGTAAGGCGGCCATGCCTGCGCGCAGTGCATAGCTTACCTCAGTATGGGCTACAATGTATACGACGTGGTCATTGAAATTGAAGTGTGCGACAATCAAATGGAAATTTAGATCCGCTAAAATGAACTTGCAACAGGAGACTGTCGCGTCATGCTATACCAGACACGCAAGCGATTAACTAATCGGTGCACACAGGTTAAAATAATCATAAATAACTTACCCAGACAGGACCGTCCGTACTTGTGGCCGGAAGGTGCTTACGAGCTAATTTGTAAACTTTTGATTGACATTGAAATGTATAGGAGTTTCCGACATCTGAAGAATTCCTGTGCAGATGCTAATTCGGTTCTACCAAGGAGGCAGATCAAGATGATGATCAGAAGGTGCCATAGTAGTGGTATTCGTGAATCAACGTCTGACAGAAATGGTTAATAGGAGATACCCACTTGAGTAAACATATTCTCGGCTCACATGCTATATAGATAATGCAGGCAGACCAACTCGCGCCAATGACAAATTGATGCGTCACTGGCGGTGTAGTAGGGGTCAGCATAACACCACAAGAAACCATGAGAAAATTCTCGGCGATGGGTTAAAAATATCCAGTCATCAGGAAGGCGGCGACTGAAAGAGCTGTGTAGTACGAGAACCAAAGCGGATCAAATGAAATTGCTGTATGTAGTTCGAACTGAGTTCGTGCACTACAGTGCAGACCATATGCGCAGTTTTCCAGAGTGGAAAGGACCAGTCTGGTAGGGTAATCCAGGATGGGCGCACACGACTTACCGCCCAGGGATGAGTATGACCACATCTCGCTGCGCATGGCGCAAGCTCCAATTTCGTCACGTATACATGAAGCGATGAGGGCCCTAGGACTCTTCTTTGCAAGCCATCAATTCACGGCATAATTTGCGGGTGAATTGTGGAAAGTATGAATTGAGGTTGAAGCTGTCCAGTGTTGGCTCTGTCTTTGGTATTAGCGATACTGAATGATCTGACTGACTCTGACATGATTATGACTTGGAGCAACGGCAGACCCCGGCAACGACGTTATCGAGGAGAGGCGAGTGGCTATGAACAAAAACGTCTCGCTGAACATTTCTGGAATCGACTTGAACTTCGCGTGGGATGACAATTGTAAATTGACATAGATACATGAACGTTCGAACTGTGGCTTTTGACTATGGTCCATCAATTTCCAGCGTGGACCTTGTCACGTGCCTTAACACGTTACCCGTCAGTATAAACCTCAAACACTTGACCTATCAACGGACAATCATTCGTGACACAGCACTGACGCCTACAGCGCTTCAACCCCACCGCATTAGACAACGGGCACGCGACTTCGCTCGAGAGTGACACGTACATGTCTATCGAACTCTCCAAGAGAACGCGATCTCAACTAGCCGTACCTGACCATGTCCTGAGGCTACCCCTCGCGCGTTCTCCTCTCAAGCACGCCAGAGTCACATCGAGGAACCGGTTACATTTAGAATCAAATGAACACAAAGAGGGTGAGGAAGACATGGATGTTAAAGAGGAGGAAGACGAGGACGAGAACGACGAGATACTCTTGTCGCCGAAGAAGAACAAACGGTCGTCCGATACATGTCCTGAAGATCTGCTCAATGCTGCCAGTTATCGTGAAGCAAAGCGTATCAAAATCGATCCATTACCAGCGTTGAGATTGCTGCCAATGAGTCGCTCCGTAGAGAACCGTGAATTAACATCACAATCTCCCAGGAAAATGGCGGAATCGTTTGTTCGCGCTGCCACTGAATCGGCATGCCATGCTACAACGAGCAAGGTCAAATCATGTACCATTTTTCCTGGGCGTGCACGCTCTGTTCCGCTTTCTACAGATCATTTTCCAGAACTTGACCTTCGAACCCTTTCTCCGATGCGTTCGCCTCGGAAGGTGCCCAATCAACTGAAGATCACGCCTGACCCTCCGCTTATAGAGGCGGGTCAGACTTCTCCGCTCACACCACTCTCCGCCACCGATGAGGGTGCTCTTAGCACAGAGCATGCAATGGATATCGATACTACGTCTGCTATGTCCCACTTCACAAACGTACCGAAATTTGACCTCAAGCTTCCTGATACGACCAACCTGGTTGTTCATGTTGAGTCTGCAACACCACGAAATCTGACCGGACGTCCTTCACACATATCTCTTTCCCCTCTTACGCCTCTGCCGCCCACTTCACTCATACCAAGTCTATTTGCTGCTGTTGAGGTGCGCTTAACATCGGGTGTCAAATTCTTTGCAGACAATTGATATATCCGTCTATTAGAAGAAACCCAAGCAATCTCAAGATGTTGTGGATAACATTTCGTCGCTAAATGTTGCAGGATCTTCAACCTCTTCAGCCGCTCCCTCTCGTCTTCCGCGTCTATCCACATCCGCTTCGTCTCTTATGCCTCCCCCGCCTGTACCAGTGAAACGGGGGCGCTCAGCAACTATTGGAAGTTCTCATACAGTGCGCTCAAAGCCTATCGGAAACATATCCAAAGGCAAGAAGGCCACGCTTCCACCTTCTGGCTCTCGCCGCGTAACACGCAGCGTATCAATGAAAGAGAAGAGGCCTAAGAGCCTCGACGAAAGTGACACACTACCCGAAGCTAGCACTATAGATACCTCATTAAGTACGGACGATGACCCTGCCAGTTTGACATCATCATCTCAAGCCTCGACCTTGAAAGGTACATTTGAGCACATCATTATCATATGCTTTCTGACAATTTCATTTCTAGTTTCAAATTTTGATAGCTCATCAGTCAAAGTTTTCCCGGACCCTATCAAATTTAAACAGACATCGCTCGCCTCTTTCATAAAGGCCAAACCTGCACCTTTGTCATCTATAACTGGTCCATCGTCATCTACCTGTGTGCAACGACCACCTCCATCTCCCTCTAGGATTCCACTTCCAGTGTCTCCGATTAAGCAGCGCGCGGGAACCTCCCCAGTAAAAAGGCCATCTATTGGTGGTTCCAACATTTTTGCTCCATCGAAACCCAAGTCTTCACTATTCACACTGTCAACAGCTCTGGAGAAGCTTGCCATGCCTCCACCGAGTCGGCCGAATACGAGTTTGGGCTTCAATATCAATTTAGACAAAGATGAACACACAGGAGCAGTCCATTCAGTGGTCAAGGACGATAATGCTCTCATCGGCTCATCAGGAACCTTCGCGAGACCGACGGCATCTTCGTTAAAACGTCATGCTACTATTTCTGGTCCTAGCCGAATCAGTTTGGTGGGGCGGATGAAAAACAAGAGCGGAGCACTTGGGCGTACCGCAACTGGTATCTTTGGTCCGGGTCTTGTGAAGCCATCTCTGAAAGTCAGTCGGAAGACAAGCCTACCAAGTGTTATGGCTAGTCCAGTGAAAGTTGGAGGTGGAGGTACCGTCGATGATAATCATATTACCAATACGACCGTCGATGTTCGGGGTGCGGAAGAGGATCTTGGGCAAGGAAAGCAACTCGATGTGGCAACCCCATCTGTACCGTCTGGCAGCAATACCACCGAAGAACATAATAAGGAGGCCGACCTCGTGATCGAAGAACTAGTGGGCTCAGCCGACAAAAGCAAGCAACGCGAGGGGTGGGATTCGCGCCGTGCATCAAGTGCGTTGCATGCTTTATCGCAATCACTCTCTGCTCTCCCGAAAACTCCGCCGAAACTAGCCGCAGCAGGCACGCGTGCAGGGCTTCGGTCATCGAGTAGCACATACTATGGCGCATCAGGTGCAGGTTCAGGCTCCAAATCTGCCCAGGATGTGAAGGATAGAGGCAAACCTAGCGTCGAGGGTACGGATAGCGCAGCTTCGCAGCGCAACGTACCTTCAAAGAACGACGCCGCTGCTAGTACCATGGAAGGTGGAAGCGCAGGCAAGAGCGTTTTGAAAGTGTTAAAAAAGTGTGCAATATTTGTGGATGTGCGGACGGATGATGGTGATGACGCGGGGAGCCTGTTCGTCGACATGTTGAGAGGGCTCGGTGCCAGAGTAAGTCACAATATGGTGCTACTCGCTTGATCTTGAATGCTTGCCTCTCTTCAGATACTTGCTCGTGTTGGGCAGAGTTGCACCCATATTGTGTATAAAAATGGTTCAACGAGCACGCTGACGCGATATAGGTCCACTATTTCTTATCAACATCATCTATAATCTATTGATCATTCGTTAGACTTCTGAATGACCCCAAACCACTCGTTGTTGGCATCGCATGGGTGGTGGAGTGCGTTGAGCAAAGATCCAGGGTAGATGAGGCGAAGTTCAAAGTTGATCTAGGAATGGTCAACGTTGCAGGCACCAACAAGGTATGCAGCGTCCGAGGTCGCACTTCATGCTCTCACGTCGCTCCATTTCACAGAAGCGACGTTCTATGCTTCCGAGGCATATGTCACCCGGTGCTGGGTCAAATCTCATTCCAGCCAACCCCTCGTCAGAAGCTGATGACAACGAGGGACAGCGACAACCAGATGATGGCAGTGAGTCACCAGGTACATTTCTCCGTATTTCCTTTGTTCCCGGTCACTCACCCGCGGCACCTTTCAGCACAAGATGCAGATACAAGTATCAGGTCTGTCAAAGAAGAAGATAACCTGCCACCGCTTGAACGTGCACGAAGGCGGCGCAGTTTCCTTCCTGGCGGACAGACACGGCTGATTTAGAAGTCTAAATACAGAGTGTACAATTATTCTTGCTTGCACTCTTGCCCGATAAGATTAATTTCATCTCCCATACTTTTCGATTTGCCCATATTATCGAGCCTTGTCAGAGTTGAGGAGATAATTAATCTACATTCCCAATCTGCATTCTACTAACCTATACGTTACTAGTCTAGTCTGAGTTTGAAATGGACCTGCACGCTTTGGCTTTCATTATTATTGTATTCACTTTTGCAGATGTCTAAGCGAAAACGCGCGCAACGTCCAGCCTCTGAATTGGAGGAAGATTACACCGACAACTCTGACAGTTCCTACCATGAAACATCACGTGCTAAGGTTGTACAGAAGACTAGGAAAGCGCGTAAGAAGGGTCCCGAGAATGATAGCTCTTCCGAGGTCAACAGTATTTCAAGACATCCAGTGTCCATGCATGTCATAAATGCCGTTGAGCCGATGCGAATCGCCCTCCTGGAGTGGTACGACAAAGTCCATGACGCTCGAAAAATGCCCTGGCGCAAGAAGTTTGACCCTTCGCTCGACGTCGAGGGACGTGCACAAAGAGCATACGAGGTAATCATGTATCTTTGAACTTCAAGAGCTGCTCAGAGTTGACTCAGGCAGATTCTTAGGTCTGGATCTCGGAAATTATGCTTCAGCAGACTCAAGTCGCGACAGTAATACCGTATTATAACAAGTGGATAGCGAAGTACGTCGCCGTACTCAGGTTTCTGGGTTATCTGACCTAATTCATCTAGATTCCCTACCATCAGGGACCTTGCAGCATCTGATATTGAGACCGTCAACTCGTTGTGGAAGGGGCTGGGCTACTACTCGCGTGCGGCGCGCCTACTGAGCGGTGCCCAGAAAGCTGTCAAAGAATTACGTGGTCGTTTGCCCGACAATGCAAAAGATTTGGAGGCAAAGATACCAGGCGTAGGTAGATACAGCGCAGGCGCGATATCTTCTATTGCGTATAATCAATGTGTACCTGTGGTAGGTTATCCTTCGCCAGAATCGTCTCACTACACTGTCTCAACGGCGCTTAGCTTGATGGCAATGTACATCGACTTCTTAGCCGTTTCACGGCATTGCACGCACAGCCCAAGTCTAAACGAACCCTAGATGTTCTATGGGCAGGTGCCGAATCATTCATAAAACAGTCGAAGCGCCCAGGTGACATAAATCAAGTTTTGATAGAACTAGGAAGTACCGTCTGTACAGTCCGAGATCCTGTGTGCTCGGATTGCCCCTTGCGTACATGGTGTAAGGCATATCAGAGGACCCAAGCCACAGTTAGCTTTCTAGTTCAATGGATCCTGACCACCTCCTAATGAATTCATTTCACAGACACCGCATATGGGTGCTGTAGAAGCTGATATCGAGGAACTTTGCCTCGTTTGCGATCCTATACCATCCGATGAAGACAATGGATCTGTGACTATATATCCAATGAAAGCTGAGCGCAAAAAGCCTAGAGAAGAACTTGATTCTGTGAATGTCATCGAGTGGCGAAGCAAGAACAGTCGAGATCGCTGGTTTCTGCTAGTTCGCCGACCTCAAGGAGGTGAGTAAACGCTTAGCCGAGATATACTTTCTGACTGTATGAACACAGGACTTTTAGCCGGTTTACATGAATTTCCTACATCACCTAATTTATCAGGAGCAAAGGCTTCTGCATCTAATATGGCCGACATACCATACACACTCCTCCAGGAACTTCTCATGCATCCACCATCCTCGCACAGCGACAAAGAGCCCTTGAAGAAGTTAGCGAACTCTAACTCATCATATGATGTTGCGAAAGTAATACAAGTGATGTCCGCCGGTGATGTTGTCCATGTATTTTCGCACATCAAGAAGACCTATCGTGTTCAGTGGGTATTACTGGAGGGAAACGAGCTCCCACAACTTCGTCCAACTGTTTCCATAGAGCAAGGCGCCAGAGAAAATGGTAGTCACGCCAAGAACTCCAAGGGAAAGCAAAAAGTATCCGAGGTATCCGAGGTGGAGCTTAATGCAATTCAGCAGACATTGAGTGCTCAGTGGGTACCGCTGGCTAAAGTAGAGGATACAAAGTTGGTATTCTCACGTCTTGTATATATTATTGCTGATAATCCTGTGATTTCCTTCAGCATCGGTACCGGTGTTCTCAAAGTGTGGAAACTTGTTGAGAAGCTGTGGGTTACCACACAGTAACTATACTACATCAAGCCTATCTCACAAAAGTTTATTTTATTTAATACAACATTTCAACAATCATATTCCATGCTCATCGCAAAACCCACGAATCTTAAGATGCATATTGCTTATGTGGATGAACACATAAGCCAAAGGTTTTGGAATTTTACGAAGCGGAAAGCTCCAAGATGCGTGCTCCAGCAAGGTCCCGACCGTCTCCATACTTACGTGGATGAACACATCAGCCAAAAAAACCAGTTAGCTCGCAAGGTATTATGCTGCAGAATACTCCAAGACGCATGCCTCGGCAAGGTCCCAGACCTTCTCCAATTTAAGACCAGCGGCAGTGCTATTCCAAACCAATCAGGTGAAGCCAAGGTAGCAATAGAACGTTACTCACGCAAGTGTCAGGCAGTCTTGCAATGTTCGTTCCTTTGCGTTGTGTACGAACCACATGGTCATGTCTTGCTGGTACGAACGCATATTTCCAGCACCAAAGTTTGCAAGCAGAGGTTCAGGAGCCTAGGCGCAGGGATAGACAAAGATAGGTGTCAATAAGTGGACACGACATACCGAAACAACTCCCAGCTGTGAAGCTTCTACTGCTGCCTGCTTGCGACTGAGCTGGCGGAGCACATAGTCATCTAGAATGTGTCAGACTGCGAGATAACAGATTACGCTATATTTGACATACGAATGAGAACGCGGCTGTTTGGACCGAGTGCCTTGCGAAGGTTTGAAAGAATGAGTGCCGATTCGTGGTCAGGCCAGTCGTGGATGATATTTCTGAGCTGCGGTCACTATTAACTTTGCAGGTGGCCGCCTACAGAGTTTAGCGCTTACATAGTAGATGTCCTTACCCTTCACGGGCACTTGTTCGAAGAAGTTCAATTCCTCAAACTGGACTCTGTTTTCTGCCAGGGCTTCAGGGCATTCTCTCGCCCAGATCTAAAATTCATCAATTTGGTGACAAGCACATTGTCCTGCTGACTCACGCCTCTCGCCTGGACCAATGCTTCCGGAAGATCGTGGATTGTAATTTTAACGTTTTTGTGCGTTTTAGCCAAAGGCAGAGAAAATGCCCCGATACCTCCTCCAACATCAACAACTGTTGAGTACTTCTCGAATGGGAAATCTATTATTAGGTTAGCACAAGATTCTCCCGTCTTTGCGTGCTCAAATACTTACGGTTCAGGACAGCGAGGGAGCCCATGATGGTGTTCAGAGCTCTCATCGAGGTATGATAGGACTACTCAGAGTGTCAGAATGATCGTATGAAAGGACCAAAATTCCTACCTCGCGTTGGCCGTCCTATGAGTCAATTAAATGAGCAAGGCTTTATGATGAGCAATATTTAAAAACATACATTCCGCGCCATCCAGTCGAAGAACGTTCCCTCGGTTCCTTCTTTGTTAATGGCGTACATCGTTGGAGCAATCGATGGTTCATACGAGTAGGCAATCTTCGGATCTTTGAGTGTCTCATACAAAACTGATGCTCCTTTGGCAGCTGCTTCCACGTGAAGCAAGATCATGTGTCTGACAGGGTTCTCGTTGAGCAGGATCAGAGACAGTCGGTTGTTGGCAAAAACGTCCATGTCAACTGGCGGAGTATGAGAAGAAATCGGACCAAGCAACAAACGGCTCCTTACCTTCATTGTAACAACCCCTCGTGGCTAGGAGGCGCATTATTCTGGCCAGTTTCTTGGGCTCAATGTTAATTTTCTTCGAGAGCTCGCTGACATGAAGACCCTTCGGGTAGTTTAACAGAATATCTGAAACATTTTCCCGAGCAGCTACTCGTATGCAGGCATAATCATACACTTGGACAAGCTGCGCGCAATTTGATCAGCGAAAGTAAAGCGCATTCCAACATCCAAGTTCTCACGTTAATTGCAGTATGGGCAGGTGGAGCAAGTGTCGCGGTTATCTGAGCACAAGCACCTTCAAGAGTACGAATAGCACTCTTCAGAGCTACTTGGTCGATCTCATCGTCCAACGGGTGGGGCTGCGTTTGGTCGATGGAGGGTACATCACCGTACTGCTCATATAACGCAATGGCATCTCGTGCGGATGTGTTGACCAGAGTCAGGAGTGCCTCGATTTTTGCCTTGTTGGCCATGGTTATAGTATTTGTAGGGGGCTTGCAAAAGGGCTACAAAGGTGATGGAAGGGCTGAGCAAACAATTCGTAAGCCTTTATATTTCTTCCACAGTAGAGCGACTGAAACCTTGCTTCTTGAAACCTTGCCCTGTGACGTTTCATTCTGGTAAGAAGCAGCTGGGCTAAAAACATCCTAATGCTCCCATGAGATGACCAACCCCCAATTATCTAATCGAATAAGTTCCACACACTAGCTTATCATAGGGTTGATGGTGCAGACCTTCGCACAGTGTCTATCCCCATACGGGGGCCAGACATGGGACTCTCAAATCTACTTAGTGTACACCCAAGAAACGAACATGCGTGGATTGTCCCTAGTTCTCCTGGGAATTAATAAGATATCACCGAAACCCTGGAATCCCAAGTAGTGTACCACTGTAGTGTGATTGGGCTGTTCGATGTGCATTGGACGAGCCTACGCCTCCGATATTTAACAAGCGGGCGGGGTCCTGAACGTCAAGTGCCACTGAACAACGGTGAGTGTTAAGTGCTTTCCGAAATTGCAACAGTTGATATTACTTGCATGGAAGACCGCGGGTATGTGCGACATGGTCTGACATGTCTGAACACTTTTGCACAAAGACATCAAAATGCTATCAAGAGATGTGTCAACAGTGATTTGTTGCTATCAATACTATCTGTTCTCACTGATTCGATGATAGAGATACTATTGTTGGTGTTAACTCTCTGACACACAGTGTGACTGTCTGACTGGCGCAACATTTTTGATGAGCGATAGCCAGGCTGCCAATTGCGTCAGATAGTGGGGCTCAAAGCCTAACTTGAAATAGTCTGCTGACTCTGTGATTATCTGTTCAGGTTGTAGGGTGTCGGCAGGTTGATTTTCAGGCTAGCTCGGCATAGGACATCCGACAGGAGCGGCTGCTAGCAGGTCAATTGTTAATGATGAGTTTCTAGAATTACGACTTGACGCACCAAGCCTATTTTGAAATGTAGGCCCTCGTTAGGTCGATGGCCACGTACAACTGAAAAGACAACCACTTTCTGCCATGAAGAAAGGTGTATCAATGATAACATGTTAGAATACCATCGATATCGATAATTTTAAATATGATAAGTTCGAACATACACGGACCATAGCTGTGCCATGAGATGGTGCTGACTTGGAACCGAAAATGGACAACCAATTAGTACGTAATAGGTGAACTTTCCCACCCCATTGTCTTCAGATGTCTTAGTAAATTATTATTATTAAAACAGGCATTATCAAACGATTGGGCTTCTTATTACCAATGGATAGTTATGGACAGCTCTTGCAAGGTAGGCCTCGAGACCTTCATGCGGCCAGTGACAATTCAGTCAATGATTGAAATAGACCGCCGTGACAGTGATATAATATATTACGACGTCGCGGCGTACTATGTACATTATCTGATATAGGATTGTTGCTTGTCAACGGCACCCCTGTCGCACGCGTAAGTATCTTCCTAGGGTGCAATCCACACAACTTGACTCGGCCTTGCTCTGACCAGCATCAGCGGGTTTGATTGTGCTACAGAGTGCTACAAAGCACTCCGTAGCGCTCTGTAGCAAATTACGTTTCCCTGATGCCCCCGCCAGGTAAATTGTCACTTGTAGGATTCCTGCACAAACCACATTGAATGAGGTGCTGAACGTCGAACGACCATCAGCACTACCCATGAAAAAAAGCGAAAGGCGTTAACTTGGCGTCAGCCACTGCTAGAGTCCTTCTAAGAAGTTGAGGGGTACATCGATGACTAAGGCAGGTGATTATCAGCCTCATAGTCACCCCACTTCCTTTGCAAACGGATCCCGATTATTTCACTAAAGTTTACTAGATAAAGTCACTTGCTTATGGCGTTAGTTCCTGTACGTTGATCTGGCATCCGTCACAGTTGGGTAATGCATATCACCTATCATGTTTCTATATACAAGACATGCGCCAACGTCAACCTTGTGTCCTATCTGGAATAATATTGCATTAGGCTAACATCTGTCGTGCCAACCCTGGTCTCCATATCAGACGTTCACTTGTCCGCTTCTAGGAACACTGGAATTATCCGGATGGGCATAAAACCGCTTTCCCTGGACTTTCTCTCTGTCATAAAACGTCTGGTTTCGAGGGTACATGCTGTAACGCCGATTTCTCCAAGCTATGGTCAGTTATGGTCTGTGACACTGTCTTTGTCAATTGAATTCATTTGCTCTGGTGGTGTCTGGGCGGCGTTGGAATTGCGTTGCAGCCAAGTATGTTGCCCTGGGAAATACAAGGCGGTGAGCATGTCATATATTTCATTGACGTAGAAACCCCGACTTGGCTTTCTGGATCTGGTCATTCTTTCAGCTCGTCTACGAAGATATTTCGTGGAGAGATGCCGTTCCATCCTGATCAGATATTGAAACACGGAGTCTTGTTGGATGAGTGTGCTGGATAGCACTGACTGCTCTGCATTTCTTAGAATCAAGATCAGGGGTGGCTGTGAGTGTCTAGCGTCAGTGGTGAGTTACGCACGAGATCACTGCATGTAGTACTCATCGGGAAAGCCATCATCATATGGCTAGATGGCCGAGCGGTCTAAGGCGCTGGAATCAGGATCCAGTCCGAAAGGGCGTGAGTTCGAATCTCACTCTAGTCAAACACTTTTTGTTCGCAGTGCAGTGACCGTGGCACACCAGGCCAAGCGTCGACAATCGAATAAATATATGACCCAAAAGAAATTGTAGGTGAGTAGTCGGAGTAGTATTCTATTGGAGGTATAACACTGTAGGCAAAGCTATCAAAGGTCAGAAGTAGTGTCAGAATCTGGAGGTCCTTCCTTCCATTTCTCCCACATCTTCCTGCAAACCGTGCTTGCGAGGACGAAGGGATCGGGTGTCCTTGCCTTTTCCCACATGCGGACAGCGAGTTCAGCATGGGCGCCCGATTCAAAACTACGCTGCAAAGTAGTTAAAACCTTGAAGGATGGTGAAAGAAGGTCGTGGATTGGTTCCACCAGAGGGGTGAGGGGAGGAGGTAGTTTTACTAGAGTAGACTCTTGCCTGGAATAAACATGATTAAGCTTAATTTGCGATCGACGCCGTAAGTGACTCGCCATGGATGCCTGGCCTCTTGCTTAGGGAACATCTGCCCATCGACTGGATATGGCGTGCCCTCGAGCTGGATGTTGTCTCCAGCCGTAGGCGTGCCATGAAACTGTTCCCCTGACTGTCTCTGATGCTCTGCCCAATAATCGTCCCACTGCTTCTGCACCTCGTCCTTGTGGCGCTGCCAATGATCCTGGTGGTCCAGGTCCCACATCATGAGGTCCAATCTCTCCTGCGTTGCCCACCGACTCCTACTCGTCCAAAGGTACCAACCCTCCTCCCAATACCGTATGTCATCAGACTTGGACGATGATAAGCTATCTACATTAGGCTGGCCCTCAGGTGGGAGGGGGAAACCGTGATCCTTTTGAGCCGCTTTCTCCTTAAGTGCATCATCATGGGCGATCGCTGTTTTGACTTCGTGAGCAAAAACCCTGCGGAAGCACACTGAACGACACGTCGGTTCACGGCCCTCAGTGCGTCCGCGGGTAGTCTGAGAGCAGTACGAAAAGCAGCGCTCATCGGTCTGTGGTGAAAACTTTCCTGTAAAAGCACGGATGATGTTAAGCATGAACACATGGAATAGAGAAGATTGGCAGCTTGCCAGAGGGATGCCGAGTCACTGAAATAGAGGGAAGTGGCCACATACTTGAGCGGCTTTGCGGTTCCTTGCGCGTAGTGGATTGAGTGGAAGTATTATGAGGTAACTCCTTTCTGGTAGAATCCTTATTTTCCGTGTCTGAGGGGTCCATCTGGTCACTCATAGGAGAACACGGTGAAAGTCGGTTAACAAGGGCTTTGGTGCATGTCTCGCAGCCCCGCACCGGTCGGCTTCTCGGTGAAATTATATTCGGAGTTTCAATTATGCCCATAATAGTAGTTGTCACAAATTTTGACCCTTCAACCGCATCGTCTGAAGATTCGCTGTCGCAGCACACGCACGGAAAGGTTTTACTTTCTTTTTTGGCTGCGGGGAAAGTCCCCGGAGAAACAGGGCTATGCCTTCTCGTTCGCAATGGAAATCTCCCAGCTCTAAGAGCGCTGCGGGGAACGAGACTGGTTGGGAAGGTCGATTTACTGGACTTGTTGCCGCATCAGGCTCAGGACCAGTTCCGCTTGCCTACCCTGTTGCTTTCTTGACTCCCAGTGCTCTTCCAACTACACGGCCATGCGAAGATACGAGTGTGGTCGTGTTTGAGCATCGTGGAAGACGGTTAGCGCTTCGTTGCTCATAGACATAGTTATGCGATTGTCGACACTGCTTCCGGCATGTCATCAACTCAATGGGGCTCACTCTCATTCGATGCGGTTTCGCCTTGTGGCGTTATTTTTTGAGCTTTTGAACGTTCGCCGTTCGATCTATGTGATTTTGTGCGCGGGTTTTGATTATGGTGAGTAACTACTTTGTTTTGGTTGATTTATGATGTTTGGTTTTTTTTCGTTGAATTTCTTCAGGGAGTTGACCTCTTTCGAGGGTGTGCTCCACAACTTGACATGCTGATATTTTTGTTCTTTTGGAAATTTGTTTCTAATTCGTCCTTTGTTAGATGCATGCCATTGGCCTTTCGTCGGATAGCGGAGTTGTGTAGACGACGTGTTGCAGGTCTGGCTCGTTTATTTTTGTTGTCTATGTAAATTTTAGAGTTTCAGTGTAGACAGTTTGCACCTTCAAAAAAATTGTTCTTTCATGACCAAATGGAGCAAAAGTTCTACAATGCTTTACAGTGAGAACGTAGCGTCATCTAGTTGCGCCAAACTCGACAATTCTATGCCTTATTTACCTTCGGTGGCTCTTTGATCGACGATGACATGAGGCAATGAGTATAAATCGATATGCAATCAGCCGTTTCCTCTTGCTCTAGAAATCTCTTGATAACGGATTCAGTGGCGGCAGCTAGCAAGTACACTGATGTTCGACGCGAGCCTCCAGGAGACTCTCGCGCGCTACACCGATTCATCTCAAAATCCATACGTGCAAGTCCGATCAAAGGTGCGCAGTTACCCTTTCTGAGGAAATACACTGACATCCTTGACTTTTCAGGAGCCCGGGCCTCCGTCGCAGCATCCGGCGCAAATGATACATCTTGCACTTGACGGGACCTCAGGCGCTCCTTCTGCCGACCAGTGGGAACCAAGATGGAAGCCAGATGTGGAAGTGGTCAGTAAGGTATTATTTTCTGTGCCTTGTTGAAGTGTCACAACGCAGTTTGAGCAACCCTCACAGGTGCTGGACTCTAGAGGACGTTATATCCAGTCACCGACTTTGAGGTCAGTTTATCACAATGAAAGGTCCCTATGAGTTCTGATCAGGCCTGCAGGATCCATCTCCAGTCATCCATACAACAAATTCGTGAACATGTTGCACCTTCACGCTGCGGAGCCTATCTCCAGCCATGCGTGCAGCAGGTTCTGCCAGAGCACGCCACTTTTCGTAAGTCTTCATGCTACACAGATAAGAATTTAGTTGCTGTGCCAGCCCCTATACACGATGGCGCATCTATGAATCACAATCAATCAATTTCCGATGTTCCACAAATGCTCTCTTCCCAGTAGGTGTTGTTATTCACGTGGATATAGTCAATCTGACAGTAGCTCTAGATCCTATGTTCCCCCAAGATTCTGGTCCAAGTAAGTGCCGTCATTCGCGCGCATACTCATTCTGATACCAGTTTTAGATATCAATCAGACTCTGGAGCTACCGACGAAACGATGAGTGTCCCGGCTCCTGTCGGCCTTGACGTGCAGTATTCCGCGTCTGGCAGTCATGTAGACCCTATCGTCATTGCCGATGAATCAGACGCATCGTTGAGGTCAGAAATATCTAGCCCGGCAATGAAAGACGCGACAACGGAGAAAGAAAAGAGGGGAACAGATAAAGCAGACTCAAGGGAGGCAGAAAAATTGGAGCTAGAAAAATTGCAGACACAAACATTGGAGTCAGCAATCAAGGAAGCAGAGATAAGGGAAATTGGACGAATTGAAACAGAGAAACCGAAGATAGAGAGACAGGAGTTGGTAGCCAAGGAGGCCAAGACAAAGAAAGAGCCAGGCGTTTCTTCAGCCACGAATACCTCAAAACTTCTCCGAATGGAGCGCAAGCTTAACAACAAGGATCTCTTTATGGGCTGGTACAAGTCCGTGAGCTCATCAGAGCTTCGGTACCCGCACGAGTGCATAGCACCCAAAATCGGTGATGTCTATGTCCACTCCTGTAAGAAAGAGGGAAATTCGAAGTTTCAGCTATGGGTGCGACAAATCAGCCGTGGGATGACTATTTGGGTTAAAGCTCACATTTTCCACATACACCCCAAATTATCCGATCGCAGATTAACACTGGCAGCGACGGGAGAACCTTACTGGTCGACGAGACACTCGCTTTCGGCTTCTGGCAGTCGAGAGAGAGCTAGCAAAATTGCAGAAATGATTCTGTATTGACTAGCCAAATGGCTTGGTCCTGCACACGATACATTAGTACTGACCCGGATAATAGTGCCACACTACAACATTACTAGTATCCTCAGGCTGCAGGGTTCAGTTTAGGAACCTTGTACAATAACCGTTGACTTACTGCGATCTTCACTCGATTTCTTAGGTGTAGCGATGTTGGAATAGTGACTTCATAACTAAGTTCTGAGACGTACTAACTTACTAGCGCACAAGACCACTTGTGAAATATATCGTTGAACGTTTCAGGCAATTCGATTCCGGGATAGGTTTTGGCCCAATTGAGACGTTTGCTCCCAAGATTGTCGGAAGTCCAAACGTTTGCACAGTGGAAGCACGGCAGATTTGTAAACTCTCGAAAGGACGATCCATGTCGTGCGCCTTCGCCACCATGGATATCAGCCAGACACTTCTGTTGATGAAAAAAATGCAGCACGCAAAAAGCTTCTTACTTCATCAGATCTGCCTTCGCAACTTGAAGTGGACTCTGGGTCAACTACATCTTGTACCATCGTGGAATCACTGCGCATTCTCGCAGAGGGGTAATGGCCGTCAAAGCCTATGAGGACCTGCATATGCATCTGTGAGGAGTGACACTCTGCTAAAGATGGAATCCCTTTGTACTGCTTTGACGAGCCGCCCTTGCTTAGCTGTGAAAACATGTTCTTTTCGTACCAAAAGTGAATGACTCCCACTCACTTCCGCCCGTAGATTGATCGAAAGACATTCAGATACGGTGGAGGAAGGACATTTATTGGGATCGACATTTGGTAAGATACATGTGTCGGCACTGTCGGGAATCCAAACAATGCCATCGAGAGCACGATAAAGCGGTGTACTGATTATTGGTCCAACAACGAAGTGGGGTAAAAGAGGGGTCAAGTAAAGAGATCCCGCGCGTTCGAATCGTAGAGCGACCATCTCAGATGTGTGTAACCTGGCCACGGTCTTTTTGATCTCCTCGGAGAGCGATCTCCAGTTCTGACTGGCAGGGGTACGTGCGTGGAGTATGAGTGAGACAAGACAAGTTGAGGAGTTCTGACAACCTGCTTTTTCATGCATTCCCAACGTGATTCAACGTGTCAGATTCCCATGAATAGATTCGTGGGACAGTTCATTGTAAATGCAGCGATAGTAACCTCGCAGGTTGTCACCATTACAAAGAACGTGCATGTAGCCTTCAATATTTGATGACAGCACGGATAAGATACATCTGTAGCCACCTACCTCCAAATATAGCTTATCTTTTGCAAATGCGAAAGAGGTTACCCGGACCATGCATTGACAGAGGGTACCATCTAACTGCGAGACATGATCACATACCCATACAAATATAAATTGTGTCAAGTAGAAGTCAGACATACCTTGCGAAAATCTCTATCAGTCAGCCTCTGCGCCTCGCCAAGAAGCAATTTATTTGTCAAAAACCTTTCGAAAGTTGTCGTCGCTCGCGTACTTTGAGAACATATGTCTGATATATCCCAACTGCTACATGCAAATTCTTTTTTTGGAAATGGGGTTGAAATGAAGTCACATTTCAGGTCGTGTTTCAGTATCATGCATGGCGGTACTGTACAGGGTGTACAATGTTGGAAAGTTCAATTGCAAAGGATGGTATAAAATGAAATGGAATAGTGATTGTGAGAAGATGTATAATCTCAGACCCCGTGATGGAAGAATAATATTAATGACGCCCCGGTGGGCCGGTGATTTCCTGTCGCGTTGGGAAAAACATCTTCAGGGGTTCGAACTTGTTGTATATGAGAAAGCATCGACTTCTCTACATAATTTCACTTCCCACACCAGCAAATGTCCGTTTTCACGGGTCTCCAGCCATGTGGAAAGTGAGGATGTGGCAGCGCCGCGGCGTTGTGTGGATGCGCATTACAGTCATTGCTCTGTGTGCTGACTTCGCTTCAGTAATGGTTCGGAGTCACCCACGGTGTCTCATGGTACACTACCGACTCCGCTTGGCTCAAACATCAATCTCGATGACATACCCCTGGAATGGTTCTCAGTACTTGCGTCCTCTCTTGCACGGCTTTTGCGGATCACCACTGCCATGGTATTTGAAGTGGGAAAAACAATTGCAACATGTCTCCATACTATGATTGCAACATCGAATAAGTGTACAGAATCGTCACCATCTTTGGCACCGTTCGTTCTAGGCTTCAGATTCAAACGTTCGTAAGGCAAGGGAAGACAAATAATCAATCACTCCAAACAATCGGGTCCCACCTAGACATAGAACCCCTCGAAACTCCACTCTTTTGCCTCCTCTCCTTTTTCCACCCATCCCATGTGATCTGCCGTCAACACGGCTGCTCGTAAGAATAGCGAGCCGTCAAGTTCATCTGCCCCATCTAGTTCAGTGCCTGCAAAGTAGCCTTTGGGCCGGGCCCCGTAGATGGTAGAGAAATGCGCGAAAGTTCGTTGGATTTTCGTATGGTGGTCGTCCGGGTGCGTTAAGGACGATTGGATAAGGGGAAGGAATGGGTTAGGAGGCTGCGCATCTTGTGCTGGGGCGTTATCCACTAGTGGGACTGCGAGAATATTTGGAGTGTTCGGCACTAGAGATGTTGACTCAAAGAAGCGCTTGAAATTCAAGCAGGGACGTCCGCGTGATATCCATGATGCAATTGCGCTTGCGAAGTACACACGGAGAAGCAAAACTTGCGCTTGAGGAGACAGGGATGCGATGAGCGAAGGGATGAATATGCTCGATGTGACCAGATGCATCCTAGCATCGTTTTAAGTAAGGGTTACCCAGACGCAATCAATACTTACAAGAAGAAGTCAGCCGTAAACTTTTTCTCACTCCACCCTCCAACAGCGTACATCACCGATGCTGTCCAGACACATTCTTCCATTTTGCGTTCAATCTCTCCTGGAATCGAGAGATCTATCGTCCACTCATCAACGTATGCACGAATTTTGTCCTCGTGAGCCGCGAGTGTGTCTGGATATTGTAGAATGAATTGACGGGGGCCATTTGGCGCAAGGCTGGGGTCCTTGAGCACTCGAGCTAGGATGGAAAAGGCATGTGTTTCTTGTCCCACTGCTGCCCTGTTTGGGATTATAGACGTGTCGTCAAGCACCAGTGATGCAAGCTTGGCCTCGGTTTCGTCAACATCACTAGTCACTTGAGCGACAGATAATGACAGTGGAAGGAACCTTAGTGGATGAGCATCTCGCAACGCTGTTATTGCAAGACCTAATGGAGAGTAAGCGACTCGTCTTCCTTTGCACGGATGTGACTTGCCCTCGGAAAGCATGCCTTTCAAACCAAATTCTACCCCATATCCGCAATGAATCAATGGATGCATGATTCCGTCAACAAATCGTGACAGCATGTGTGGCTGGCTGGCTGCATCTCTTCCGGGATTGAAGTTGTACTTGTCAGAAAACAAGAATTCCTCTAAGGTTGCGGCGGCACCCTTTTCTTCGATGGCTTTGTCAAAGAAGGTTGTGTATGCCTCATAGAAGCTTTATTTTCAAACATACAAGATGTCAGTATCGGACAAAGTCAGGCAAGATTTTACTTACTTTTCATCACCGAGATGCTCAACGAAATTCTGTTCTGTGATAGGCTTGGGCGATGCAAAAGCAGGTCTCTGAATTCCACTATCCTGTTGGTAGAATGCTTCAATCACGGGACCGCTCCCTCCCATCGCATATATTGCCAGTGCTCGATGGGCTATATGACTAGACATGGTCGAGCTCACCAACCGGTTTGGGCAAGGTTTTTGTGCGACTCACTTATTGAACTTCATGTGATTAAAGAAGATGTGGTATCTGGTGTGGTTATGGATTAAAACATGCTGCAGGGCCTTCAGTGATTCGATACCACATCCTGGCAATCTCTGGGGACAAAGCGCTGTCGGTGGAGGAGATGGAGCTGGAAAGAGTCTCTTAGCCTTCTCGTCGCTAGCCTCTGCGTCCATCATCTGTTGGGAGCAGCCTTATCGATAACAGGCAGCGGACAATTACGCAGGGATATTTAACGGCTATCTGGGAGTGAAAGTTTGAATATCAATCCTTTTCTCCGGGCTGTTTGCGCGCCTAGGCTCACCATCACGAAATAGTGCGGCTCGATGGCTCCACAAATTGGATTATGTATTTACTTCACCTGCAGCATAAGTGTATTTTGGAGATCATCGAGAATCAGCCTTCAAGGTGACAGATCGCCGTGTTGTCTTGCTCATGACCACAGTCCTGGCTTCAATATCCACAACACGCACAATGTCTTCAGAAACTCAGATTGGCACGTACTTTCTCCCTAAACGGTTGTGTCAGAAGATAACTCAATGGTGGATTGGAAATGGCATGGCTTCAGAATCCGCTCTGCGACAGATGGAGTTGTGTGCAGTTGTTAGTGGCGTAGCTTCATCTGTTGGGTATTGATGATGTTGCATGTGCATTTTAGAAGTTGAAATTGAATATTGAATATTGATATATCTGATATTGAACGTGAACGTTCAATGTTCAGTATACTGTATAACAGACCGTGGTTGGAATTCCTGTTAGTCACACTCCTCTAGGGCGCATTGCGTCGTCACGTGCACTTTGCATGCACCAACAAAGTATAACCAATCAGTATGAATCTAGGACTGAATAAGTTTGTCTCTTATTCTAGCCCATCTTCTGAATTTCAAGTAACCCAACTGCGAGAAGACCAAGTCCGAGCGCTCAGGCTGTATGAATTGACACGTTGTAGCTGAAACAGTAAACTAGTGCGTGACCACTGATCGATCATGCCGTGACCACAAGCCCACGATACCCTCCGCTCTCTACACTCTAATCTCCGTGCACAAACTGCTGTCCTCAAGTACAAGGACTGGAAGATATGTATTATGCACGGACCTTGGACCAGTTGAATACATTGACAGTTGAGCTGCACAAGCCTTGGACGTCGGATTCTTGCAGTATTGAACATGCTGTACTGCTCAAATCGTAGACAGATTGTTCAACAAATATTTGCACAACTTCGATTTTCATCGATATGGGTCTCCTGACTACGCCATTGCAAAAGTTTGTGGACGGTTAGATCATGTCTTAGTATCTGGAATATTGAGTCAACTTACGTTCTCCCGGGCATTATGCACACTATCCCTGGTGCCAAATGCACGACTTCTTCAAATAGCGCCGGAGCTCCCTCTCATCCCCTTCGATCATGACAATCTCTTCCCAGTTGTCGTCAGACTGATCAGTATAACGAAATTGAGACACCCCAAAGTCAATGAGCACCACTCGTCTAGGGTGACTGCAAGATACGACAATGTTTTCTGGGCGCATATCGGCATGGATAATACCGAAAGATGCGAGGGTGCTCACGGCCTTTACGAGTTCCTGGTATGCTGAACTAGGGACTGAATGGGGGTCTTGGATGGTTGCAAGGTTCTCGCCTGGGATGTATTCCATGATAAGTACCTTGGGAGATATAGCGCGACCTTCGCCATGGCCTGAAATGACCTGACCAAAACCATAGAGCCGGGGGATGGTAGAACCCTGAAGGTGTCCAAGGCGCCTGTAGGCTTCAACTTCGCGCGCAAACGACCTCTCATACTCGTAGTAGTAGGTTTCTTCCCATAATGAACCGTCGAAGAACATTCTCTCCCATGGAGGGACTCTATGGTCTTCGCCCAGTGCGAGTGCACGACGGTCAGCTGCTGCCTTTTCATTGGCGGCAGACCAGGGGATGGGAGATAGTCTTGGCAGTGGGCTTTCGCGCTCGTAGTTGAAACGAGGGTCGTATATTTTAACTATTAATGGATTTGGGAGGCCGGCTCTGACAAGGACATCCTCAAATTCAACGAGTAAGACCGGGCATTTTGTGACAGGGGTGAAGACTTTGTGGATGAGAGCAGTGCACATGAACGAGGATTTATTGTCGTTCATAAGAGATACTTGTAGTTGGAGGCGACCCCCTTGCGCGTAAGGTTCTTCTACCATTGTTGCACAGGAGCTTCCAAACGTCTTGAGGGGTTTGTGAAGAAGTACCTGACGCTTACATAACGTTTTGCACTTTCACACAGTCACGGTACCGGCGGGCACGCACCGAACATCGTCATCGAAATTCCTTTGCTCTCGAGTCTCGACTTTCCCTTTCACCTTCATATTCTTTCGTATCTGAATTGCCTTGTTTTTCTACTCACCCATGCTTATTGTGGCCAGTGAGCTAAATATTCTAAAAACCCACGTACTCTATGTACGGCCCCATGTACACTCATATTTGATAGCAGAACTACACTCAGTGGTGACTTTCCCCACTCCAAGTTAGCTGCCCACTCGAGCTTAAGCATGTCTGAAGGTCCTCAATAAAGTCTCCATCTTCATCACTCACTTCGTATTGCCAATCCGAATGCCCTCTATCTATGCCATCTCGGTCACTATTCCCCACTTCCAGACATTGTCAATATTAATAGCCCCATTCAATTAATGTTCTTATTTTCGATCCTATTAATTAACAGTCTGGAATAAACTGCGCATAAATGTCTAAAAATAACACCCTGCTGGAGGTTCAACTTACTGTCACTGCAGCAGTGTCTGGCACTGGTGGACCTCGGTGGATGTGCCAAAGTTCAATGGTACGACTTTGTTACATCTGTTCGAAAACCAGGGATGCATCATAAGTGCCCACCCTCCTGTATCTGTTTCAAAGGCAAAAAAGGGTGTGTCACTGGGAATTGAAGTGTTTGCAGATAAGTGATGGTTGAGAGCTGAAACTGGATTTGAAGGATTGTCTATCTTGGAAGCTACAATGTTTGCTCCTTCTCTGTGTGAAGTTTGTTTTTGTCCAAGGTATAGTCAGGACAATGAAATCAACACCAGTGGTGGTGATACCACAATGTATTGGAGCTGAGTGTGAAACATGTCAAGAAGGTGTGAATGTGTTGATGGAATTGATGACCAATTCACCAAGTCTGCAGCAGGACCAAAATGCAGTTGCCATGATGGCCAAAACAGATGCAGATCAATCAAAAAACTTACCTTCACATTCTGTGCCATCCTGGGTTGCTTTGACATCCCATTTTTCTTCCAGGCTGATTGTGCAACTTGTCCATTAGGAAGATGTAGTTGAGCCTGTTACGGACTCGGATAGAGTACGCCAACAAAGGCAATCGTCAGCACCAATAAAGGTGGTTCTGGATCAGGACCGACTGAAGTGTAGCTTTGTTGGGCTATGGACTCCCGCAGGATCCGATCAGTCTAGACTCCCGCAGGATCTAGAGCTAAGTCGAGGTCAACAAGGCTAGCCTCCTTCCCAAGGAGCTAGAGATCAAGTATCAAGGAGAACCGAGTAGATTCAAGTTAGGGAAATACAACGAGTAACTACGTCTTTAAATAGATAGAGGAATGGGGCACGGACCAAGAGTAAAAGTACAAAAGAGGAAGGTTCATGGGAAGGATGAGTCAAGACGAGTCAAAGATAAAGAGACATGAGGATGTAGCAAGGTGAATGAGAAGTAAGTGAAAAGGAAGTAAGGTGATATAGAAGTGTAGTGGAATGGAAGAGAAGCGTACCATGAGAAAAGAATAGGGTGGCTGTAACAGAGCCCATCTAGTGATGGGAGGAGCAAAAGGAACATGGATGCCATTGGTGGTCAAGTAATGAAGGATTGCGTCAGATTCACAAGGACGGACTAGATGGGCTGATTGCTCCCTTCTGTTAAGGTCATGCTCAAATGATATCAGATCTGAAGGGCTTCAGCCTCAGCTCATATGCTGTGCCCCTTTCCTGAGTATAGCCCTGTATTTCAGAATACTATACTTATCGTATCCAAAGATCTGGATGGCTATCATAGCATATCTGAAGGTCCAGATGACTATTGTATGATATCTGGATGTAGGGACAAGTATCGTATTCCTATCCGAACATAAGAAATAGTATCATATACTTATCTGAAGGTAAGGAATAGTATCATATACTGATCCAAAGGTATGTCCAGATATTGGACAGAAGTATAAAGGCTAGTCTAGACAAGTCTAAGACTAGAAAGTAACAGAGTGTAGACTATCTGAAGATAGAGGTGGATGTGTTAGACTATCGGATACAATCCTTAAGTCTTGGAGGGTGACAAGAGTTGGTAAGACTCGAGTCCGGTGTCATGCATGGTATGCACTCCATACCATGACATATACGATAGGGAATATAGAAGGAGATGATTAGGGAAGTATACAAGGATATATTTCTCACTGTCATAAGTTGGTTTCCTATTCTGATTCATTTATTTACTTGTATTTGTAGTTTTCTATCAGTTTCCAGTCTCTTTCTATTTTTCAGCCACTTGATTACATCAGAGAGCCACTCAGATATGTTTGTAAGCATGTCATGTGACTGGTAATAATCTGATTTGTAAGAATTTTTCCATGACTCATCATGTTTGGTCATGATTCGTCATGCTTTGTAATATTTTACTCATGTACTTTAGTAAGCAGCTGATTCAGCACACCAAAAGGCTTGGTTTGTAAGCACATTCTTACCAATCCAGTGATGACTCATTGCTTAGTAAGGATGGTTTCCAAAATGTATATAAGGACTCCATTCTCACACAATAATCAAGTTTTCCCTTTTCCATTCTTCTCTCAAACCGTGTGAGAGTCAGTAAGAATTTGAACAGGTGTTTTCCCCTTTCTGTCTCCTAGTGTGAGATCCAGAAGAAAGTGAAGGCCTAGTGTTGCCTTAGAAAACCGTGGTATAATCTAGTCAGATTAGTTGTATACTATCTTACAGGGATCGCCTATACAACAGTCTATCGTATTTGTCTATTCGTTTTAGTTCAGCTTTCTCTCTTTTACAGGAAGAGAGACTCGTATTATCTAGCCAGCATCAGCAGAGGTTTAATATTACCTACTAGGTTCAGAGTAACCTGACAAAATATATATACTTCCTTACTATCAGAAGAGACCAACAAAGAAGGTGATTCATCACTCTTTGACCACCCACGAACAGCACGTTATCAACCGAGAAGTAGAAAATCCGTTGACCGTGAACTTGAGGCAGCTGGCACCTGTAGTCTTATCGAATACAATTGTGATAGTCATTGTATTCTGAGCAACCTATAAGACCCTCAAGTAACAAGACACCGGATAGCAGAATGAGGACAATCTAAGATGATATTTGAACTGGGGTGCTACAGGACATATACAAGAGTTTATATACAATAGAACTAAGCAAAAGGCTATGCACAAAGTATTGCAATGTATAAGCAATGCTTATTACAAGTCAAACATAGGCTGGAAGTTAATCACAGGTTAACGGATCAGTAAACATAGCTGGAAGTAAGCATAATTGATATACTGGAAGGGAGGATATACTAAATGGAGGAAATAAGCAGTGTTTAATGTTATATGAACAGGATATAAATGAAGAAGCTTATCATAATGGATCCAGTGTAGAGACTCAATTCTCTACAGGCTGGTATTGGCCTATTTTATGGCTCATGACGACTGGGCTTCACAGCACAACATCACCATTGTGTGTAGAGCAATTCCACATATTATGCGCAGCTTCCCTGCAATAACATGCCAGACTCAAGACACATTCCTGCACTCACACTTAGCGCGCATTCTCACGCATCTTCATGTTTCTTGCGCATCATCACGTTTTATTGCGCATCTTCGTGTTCTCGTGCATCTTCACATTCCATCGCGCATCTTCACGTTCTCATGCACCTTCGCATTCCATCACGCATCTTCACGTTCTCATGCATCTTTGCATTTCATCATGCATCTTCGTGTTGCATCGCAATTTAGTGTGCATCATTGCAGGAGCATCCATCCATTGCCCAGCCAGTTCCTTGGTGCGTTGCATTCCATTTATTACTATATCTGACTACATTTGGTATTGTACAATTATTATTTTGTTATGGACCCTTACATTACATCACTTACATACTTAGAGCGCTCCCAATTTGCTTCCAAGCCCTGGGAAGGCGCTTATGTGCAACTTAGAGTTGCCATGTCTGTTTTTACAACTGAGCTTCTGGCAGTCACCATCTATCACCAGTTAGTTCCATGCAGTGCATGTATCTGTCGTTGTAGTCCCTAGCATCCGTCTATAGCTAGTGGCAATCACAATATCCATCTATTATCCATCCAGCATCCGTCCTCCTTGTCTCAGTTCACATCCCAGCTGTTAAGGTCGTACTCAAGGGTAACGGATCCGAAGGGCTTCGGCCTCAGCTCATATGCTGTGCCCCTTTCCCGAGTATAGCCCCGTATTTCAGAATGCTATAAGTATCGTATCCGAAGATCCAGATGGCTGTTGTAGTGTATCCGAAGGTCCGGACGACTATCGTATGGTATCCGGTTATAGAGGAAAGTAACGTATTCCTATCCGAAGACAAGGAATAGTATCGTATGATATCCGAAGGTAAGGATTAGTATTGTATTCCTATCCGAAGATAAGGAATAGTATCATATACGTATCCGGATGGCGTCCGGATATCGGACGAGAGTATAATGGCTAGTCTAGACAAGTCTAGGACTAGAAACTAACAGAGTATCGACTATCCATAGATAGAGGCGGATTTGTATAGACTATTGGATACAATCCTTAAGTCTCAGAGGGTGACAAGAGTTGTTAAGACTCGAGTCTGGATAACAGAATGAGGACAATCTAAGATGATATTCGAACTGGGGTGCTATAAGACATATACAAGAGTTTATATACGATAGAACTACGCGAGGGGCTATGCACAAAGTATCGCAATGTATAAGCAATGCTTATTAGAAGTCAAACATAAGCCGGGAGATAATCACAAGTGAAGTGGATCAGTAAACATAGCCGGAAGAAAGCATAACCGATAAACCGGAAAGGAGGATATACTAAATGGAGGAAATAAGCGGTGTTTAACGTTATATGAACAGGATATGAATGAGGAAGCTTATTGTGACAGATCCAGGACGGATCTGTGGATTGGATCTGATTGGATCTGACATCCAGAACTTCGGATGAGAAGCGCAAATGTATGGGATATGACACCAGCACAATTTATACATCTTCTCTACACTTATGCACTTCGCACGCTACTTTCCCACGCTTCGCACGACCATTGCATTTCGCTTTCCCGCACATGCCTTCAGCACGTTTTGCGTTTCTTTGCATTTCACCGCATTCCATCACATTTCTTTGCATTTTCTTGCACTTTCATCGCATTTGATCAGGGTTGATCAGCATTCACTTGTGGATCTTCACTTTCCTTGCATCCCCTTTAGGGTTGAACGCTCTTGCTTCTGCAAGTATAGCAGCTAGGTAGAGCTGAGACTCACTTATACTGGTTTTGCATTATTATAGCTAGTGCCTAGCCAGGTTGTGATACCTACACCGGTACGGATCTGTGGATGGGATCTGATGGGATCTGATGGGATCTGATATCCAGAACTTCGGATGAGAAGCGCGAATATATGGGATATGACACCTTTAATGGAGTAATAGATACCCTTGTCCAAGATCCAGTGATCCTTTTGGGGGAGTATTACTAGATGGTTCTATGGTTGGAATAATAACCTTGATTACATTAACTTGACAGTGTCAGATGGCACATTGAGAAAGGTTGGCATAGACAGATGAGTTATGAAGGCAGATTTCTTGCCTGATGTGAAAGAAAAATTTAGCTAGGCTGAAAAAGACTAGCTCCACCTATCCTTATATGCAAGGGAAGCTGAATCACAAGGACTTAATGATCTATAGTGACCTTATATCTGTTACAAGAACATCCATTGCTGGCCTGGCCCCTATTCATTTTCTTCCTCGCTCTTGCCTTCTACCTATACCTGGAGGACTATGCGCGCATACACATGCAATACCTATTCTGGCTGACCATACTCTCTCCTTACCTTTACTGGTTATATTCCCTTTGATCATGTTCCCACTCCTCTGTACCATATTTGCTCGTCGGATCCCCGGCTCGATCCCCTATGCCCTTTCCACTCTACCAGTATTCACCCTATTATACTCTGAACCTCTTACCCTACTATCGGTCCATGACAACGTCACCCCTTACCCTTACCACATCCTTGGTTGGTGACTCACCCCCTGTCATCCCTACCATAGTCTCGGTCTGTGACTCAGCCTCCCCTTTACCCTTACCTTACTACTGGTCTCTGACTCAGTTCCCTTTTGCCTTGCCTATCTCTGTACTACTACTTACAGCCTGGTCTGTGCTCAAGTTCCTTACCTATATGAACCCTGTGTACCATAGCTGTATTCCTTAACTTGGACCTACTTGGTTCTACATGGTTAACTAGTCCATAACCTCTTAGAGCTTAACCGCTTATACTTGTGATCTTCGACTTCACTTTGACCCTTGGTCATCGTGCCTTTAGATCTTCCAAAGCCTTTGTTGTCACCCCTGACAACTTCGGCTATAGCTCTTAGCAACTGCAAGACAGCACCCGTCTATTAGCTCATCGACCCACTCATTCCAAGCAGTTGGACTGAGACTTGTGACCAGCACCTGTACTCCAGGCCTCACGAGATTATCCAAGTAAGAAGGCACCTAAAGTCTAGTCGCTAACAATATCAACCTGACAGCAATAGTGCTTTGAGTGAGTCTGGGACTGGTTAGAGCGCTGAGTTATCTAAGGGCATGATATGAAGGAACATGGTGGGGTGCAGCTTGTGGTTAAGTAGCATGCTGGCAGAAGATGTGAATAGAAGTGGTGAGTTGGTATTGGCAAGCAGTGCACTGGCAGCAGATGCAACAACAGAAGGGCATGGTTATTGGCAAACAATGTGCTGGCAGAAGATGCGACACTGGAAGGGCATGGTTATTGGCAAGCAGTGCACTGGCGGAAGGTGCGACAATAGAAGAGTGTGACTATTGGCAAACAGTGTGCTGGTGGAAGATGCGACACTGGAAGGGTGCAGTTATTGGCAAGTGGTGCACTGGTGGAGGATGCAATAATAGCAGTGTATGGCTATTGGCAAGCAGTGTGCTGGCAGAAGATGCAGCAATGACTGAGGTGCATGACATATTGGTGGCAAGTGCAACTTTGAAGACTAGTGAACCTAAGTAGTAGCGCATGACTGAAGAACTTAAGTAGCACGCACAGACACAGAGATGGCAAGGGGGTTGACAATTTGCACAAGACTATGGGAATTACTAGGTGACTCCACTATATGACCATTGCCTGCAGGAAGGGGAAGTGCCTCAAAACTATCTACCAATGGTCCTTATATCATAGTGTGTGAATATGCAGAATGCATAGGCGAGACTTGTAGTGATGTAAGCGCAGTGCATCGTATCTGTAGGTAAATGGAGAACTAGTGCTGCGCAACACGAGGATACATGTAATAAGACCTGTGCCAATAGCTTTTAGCAATGATCACAATGGGAATTGACACACCACTGGAGGTAAGCGGACATAGACAGGACATGGGGGAGCGCGGTACCGAAATCAGACCAAATTCTGCATAAGTATGTGACAAGTGATGGCAGTCATGGGAGTTTTGTTTAGTCTGTTAGCTCCATTATGATTACCAAGGGAAAAGTGAGCATAAGTGCTGATATCCATCCAGCACTAATGTGATTGTCACACTGAGATTACCAATTGTCCTCTCCATTGTCCACTGGGATGAGCAGATCGGAGGGCCTTTGTTGACTGTCTCAGGGCCAATATGAGTGAGGGAATGAATCCATGGGCGAATGAAATGAAGTTGATCATTGTGGCATTGATAATAGATTTCTTTGAATTCATCAGCAAAGTCCAGAAGGTGCTGATGGCCATCAAGAAGTTCTGATCAAGAGATGTGGTACTGCTGCATTAGGTGTAAACCTCATGCTGAAGGGTCAACAATTCTGCTGGGATGCAGAACAATGTTGGGTGAATGCTGCCTAGCTGCTATTTGACCCAAGGGCTTCTGGACTAAGCTCAGGGCTCAAGAGAGAGAGAGAGAGAGAGAGAAAGAATATGAAAGTATCACTCCAGACAATGAAGACAGGACTGTGTATCAGGAGCTGTATAGTGAGCTATTGAGCTACTACTAAAACTAATAAGCTGCAAATCTGGGGAAGCTACTGAATCCTAGAAGGAGAGCTACCAGAAATATAACAGAAAGTCTAGCTAGTGAATGGGAGTATAGAACAAAAATTTGGTGATTATCTAAGCAGTCAAAATGCAGACATAAGCAAGGAAAGTAAGGTAAGAAAGCTAAGTAAAAACTGTTAATACTGGCCTAGAGGGAAACTAATCCCTACAGTGTGAGGTGACAAAAGTTTGTCCAGTAGGGATCAGGGAGGACGCCAAAGAGTGTAGCAGGTGCCATACCATAAAGATACAGAAGCCACTCCCAAGCCTTGTACCCACTATGGATTTTTTCTGCAGGGTTTTGAGGGGGGCAATCAAATTAAGCTGGCAAGCATGGAGTTGCATCAGCAATACTTGATCCATGCTTCTTTCAAGTGTCCTTAGTGAGCACAGCCCAGCACCATGTGGCTTTATCATCCGTTGGGTCAGCTCTAAATGTCCCTCTCCAGAGTGGTATCAAGAGATCTCCGGCACTGATGGCAGCTATGTGCATAATGTCCAAGCCAAATGAGTGTGGAACTGGGAGAATGTGATTGGAATGAAAACCGCAGAAGATGCTTGGCTTGGTGATGCCTGTTTCCAGGTGCATGAGTTCATATTCTGCAGCATTTCTGCAGGAGACAATGTGACAGAGATTTGCCTCATAATTGAATGATCCAGCAGGAAGTAATTGATGGATGAGAATATTGGGGTGATCATAGTTACCAACTGGCTGGCAAAGTACAGGATAGTAAGTGGGAGCACCTAGTTTATGTTGGCCAGGAAGCCCACAGTAGAGTCTGCAGCCCATTTTGCCTTGATGTCTGACAAGACCAGTGAGAAATGCCATTCCGGGGCCATCTGCAGTCACGATAAAAAGGAAAGGGTTGGAGGTAAACAATCTGTTAAGTGCGCCATCCCAGATTGCAAGGCCCTTGGCCTGGATTGCACATAAATGGTGGAGTCCAGGGAACATGAATGAGTAAAGGTTTTTGGTTTTTTTGGGACCAGGAATTATGCCACCAGGGAGGATGTACTTTTTGTGATAGTGTTGATCTGGGGAGTGATCAAACAATACCCAGATATAGATCCAGCAGTCTGACTGCTTGGATTCATACAGTTGTGCCCCATCAATCAAGAGCATGAGTATGGGGTCGCCTTCTTTAATTTTCCCAAATTGGCAGGCATCGAGATACTCCTTGCCATGAAAAACATCTTCATAGATGCTGGGACTCCCATCTGTCATCCCAATCATCAGGAAAAAGCCAAAATGGTGGGAGTACTAGTGACAGTTACATAGTCCTACATAGCTACAGTAGTGATATATAGTCAACCAAGTTACTCTATAGTCCTATGTAGCCAAAGTGAGGGCTATGCAGAGCTACCAGAGATGCTGCGAGTGACTTGTAGTCCAGTAGCAACAGTAGCAGATTGTAGTATCACAGAGCAGTGTAGTACTAAGTAATAGTGGAAATACAAAAAGTATCTAAGTCAATGAATGTATTCAGATAAAAATCAGTTGCCAACTCATAGGTGTTTGTGCTTGTCCACCCAGGGTTGATGGATTATCCCATCCTTAGTATTAAGTGACATGGACAAAGAATTTTGTCAACATGAATCATGGCTGCATTTTAATGCAGTTGTTGAGTTGAACGAGATACCTGAAGCAGGCCAGAGAAGGGGTCTGGCTCCCTGAATGGCATGAACCATTCAATGTAAGCCAAAGCTTGAGAATACGTCCCAAACTGACGAGGCAGTGTGAAAATGACACCTCTTCTAGAATCTCCTTGGTGTGCTGCTCACGCCAGTGCATCTTCTCTGCTTGGTTTGGATGATGCCATAGGGCCTGGAGCTGTGGACCAACTGGAAAAGTGTCAAATGTTCAATGAGGTATCTTCTTCTGAGGTGTGCTTTTTTTGGGATCCCATCAATCTTCTCCACATCTAGAACAATGATTGAGGTTGGCATTTGGACCAGTAAATGCAAGGCATGTATTGATGCACATGTCATTTATGATTGGCATGACACCACTAAGTTCAGCAACAGCTTGCTGTTACAGTACGCTTGCTTCTCAGTCATTTTCTTTTGTTTTTACCCATTGTATTACATCACAACCGCTTGTTGCTGCCATCACTAGATGACTGAAATCACTTCTTGTTTCCTTTCTTGGATCGTCTACCTTTCCAGTGCATACATACTTAATTAGGCAGTTGTCTCTTACTTTTGTACTTGCTCTAAACCTCTCCTAGGATTCCTTATAAATACGCACCTTTGTACTATGTAGTTCTTTACTTTAATCTTACTGGGTTTTACCTGATACTTGACTTCCTTCGTCTAAGCCCTCCAAGCTTAGTCATCTGAACCAATCCTCTGACTTAGAGCACTCCTCTTTGTCAGTCTGAACCCTAGAACCTAGCTTCGAGGTTACCCCTTGTTGTTAGCTATTAGCTTCGCAAGTAGACTTCATTGTCATTGTGTTGCTATAACAGACTCAACCCCAAAGGCTCTCTTCTGAGTCTAGGTTGTTAGAACCCATCCCAGTTCGTAACACTTGCTTCACACAATAGTAGCTGTATATGTTGTCATTGGGGTACTGTTCAATAGTAGCATCATGAATAGAATTGTACTGTTTGATAGTCATATCAGCAAAATAAAATTTCAAGGATTGTATGAGGTCAGGATCTGTGGTATCTGGCAGTGCACGGGGAGGATTTTGAAGCCTATTTAATGCATCTGGCAATAATTGGGAGTGTACATCATCAAGTGATGATTGTTGTAATGCATTTATGAAAGCCATCACATCCTGTGCATCTCCGAGTCATGCCATACAGTGCAATTCTTCTAAGTCCTCATTGGTCCAACCCATTGTCTGCACAGGAGCAATATCTGCTTCATCACAATAATCATCAGGGTCTGTATCCCAATGTATGTCCTTGAGGCCTGCTTCCTCTGCTTCCTTGCGCCCTGTACTAGTGTCCCCGAAATTGGGCTCCAGAACTTGATAGTTGTTAGATGCCTTGGGCACATCATGATCTACATTGTCTGTATGCTCATATGTATCCAGGTCTATGTAATACCATTAGTTTTGATCATGATTGTAGTACAAAGAATAAGCTTACCATAGTCTTGGCTGTGATCATCAACCTCTGGCATGAAGTTGTGGTCGGGGGTGTGCTCGACTCGAGGCTCATCAATATCTAGATCTGTTTGATATCATCATTGAATTGAACCAGTGCTATGATATTAATTGGTGACATACCATCTTCTGTGTGATCAATGACCAGATCAGACAACTCATCCTTGATCGAAAATGGCACATTGGGATCTTGGATATGTCCTTTCTTGCTGATTTGTTCAAGTTCCTCATTGTCAGGCGCATCCAGAGGGTGTTTACTTGAAGAGGGTCCAGTTGCTACAGGAGTTGGAGGTCATGGGCTGCTGAGAACAGAAGTAGGAAATGAATGTACAGCAAGTCTGCCAGTTTTGTGTTTGAAGTAGGTGTTTCAGTGTACCTGCTTGGGCTTACCTATGTTTTTGAGAAGGCAGGAAGCGCAGTTGCAGACATATACATTGGTGCTGTCTTCAAGTTGGTGTATCCCAGCTTCGTTGTAATGCATTTTGCAATCTAGATAGTAGATAGTGTGTGTGCAACCTCGATTGCTTTGCAAATCTTAGAAGGTGCAATGTTGAAATTTGCAAACTGTAATTTGCAATCATTTGCTCAAACTGCAAAGTCAACTTTGTGATTTTGAAAAATTTGAACTTTGCATTTTTTTTGCGATTATGCATCTTTGCTATCTCGATTCAATTAGATTTATATAGTTTTGTTTAGCTATGTCGCCTGCTATCTACACATATCTACCTAAATATTGTCGTTCTTCACTGGGGTTCAATGTTCAGTATACTGTATAAGAGACCGTGGTTGGTTGGAATTCCTGTTAGTCACACTCCTCATCGCGTCGTCACGTGCACTTTGCATGCACCAACAAAGTATAACCAATCAGTATGAATCTAGGACTGAATAAGTTTGTCTCTTATTCTAGCCCATCTTCTGAGTTTCAAGTAACCCAACTGCGAGAAGACCAAGTCCGAGCGCTCAGGCTGTATGAATTGTAGCTGAAACAGTAAACTAGTGTGTGACCACTGAAGTACTGATCGATCATGCCGTCGGACATACACCTTGCTTTGTATGGCGCCGTTTTGTCCGTTCCTCTCGTCCTAGCATGGAGGTCAATGAGCAAGAATTCGAGTTTACTGTCACTTCCACCGGGCCCCCGTTTGCTTCCATTCGTGGGCAACGCTTTTGACATAAACGTTTCTCGGCCTTGGCTTACTTATACTGACTGGAGAGAAAAACATGGTAGGTTGTCTGAGCCTCCTTGCCAATACCGAAGCTTAACACCGATGGCATGTCAGGTGATATCGTGTACTCTCGTGTACTCGGACAGCACATCATCATCATCAACTCCATAGAAGTTGCCCGGGAGCTTTTGGACAAGCGTTCTGCTATATATTCCGACCGCCCTTTCCTCCAAGCAAATGAAGAGTACGTGTAGCGAACAAATATTTGCAATTGACTTGAAGCGACAGGAAAGATTTGGAACCTCCTTCAATACTGCATATCTGCCATATGGGGAGACACTCCGGATTCACCGCAAGCTTTTCCATCAAGCTTTCGGAGCAGAAGCGTCTACAGAATATCAAGACTTATACTTTCGCAAAGCATATGAGCTCGTCGCCAATCTCATTAGCGCTCCTGACGAGCTGAAGAAGCACCTCGAAATGTTTGTTGATACTCCTCAATCTGAATTTTTATATCATCTTATGCTGCATGTGTCAGGTATTCTGGTTCCCTCAGCATCGCTGCGATTTATGGATATGAAAACCCACCTAGCGCAGAGGGTGACCCTCTGATCTACCGCACTCGGGAGGTTGCTGAGATAGTTAACAGAGTGCTGGCTCCTGAAAGAGCTGCGCTGCTGATGGCTTTTCCTTTCCGTACGTGTCAGATATCAACTATCACAATTCAATCATTTAGCATCATGACAGTGGGTCATCTTCCTTCGTGGTTTCCAGGGGCGTCAGATCGGCGTTTAGCATCTTATTGTAAGAAACTTGTTCGTCAGATGTTGGATGAACCTTTCGAAATAGGAAAGGAAAACATGGTATGTACCTTGGATCCTTCTGTCGATTAGTATTGACAGGACACAAATATAGACGGATGACGGACGACTACCCTCTATCGTGGCCAAATTCATGGACGCGGGTGACACCTCTCCAGCACAAGAAGAGCTTGTGAAAGGTGTAGCTCTCAGTGGATTCATTGGTGAGTCGATGCACGATCAATTCTACAAATAAAAAAATAATCTCATTCCTTATATAACTTAGGTGGAACAGAGACAGTGAGGTTATTTAGTTGGTATCTTGACACTCACTCAATGTTTTACTCCAAAGACTGCATCATCTTTGCACTCATTCGTGCTGGCCATGCTACTCCACCCAGACGTGCAATCTCGCGCACTTGCTGAAATCAATGCCGTCTGTGGAGACAACATCCCAAGCTTTGAGCACAAACCATTACTGCCCTACATCGAAGCTATTTGTCGAGAAGTTCTCAAATGGCAACCCATCGTACCACTAGGTCGATCACCTTATTCTGATTATTTGATGGATTTACTTATAGTGAGGAAAGGGCTGCCACATATGACGTCTCGAGAAGATGTTTACGAAGGATACCTGATTCCGAAAGGTTCGTGCTTCGTTCATTGATGCACACGACCCACTTGAAGAGTATCGCAGGGTCAATGGTCTTGGTAAATGAATGGTATGTACTTTGCCTGAACGCCGTCTCTGTTTGCAACCTTAAGAAACGCCTAGGGCTATATCTCGAGACGAGAGCCTCTATCCTGATGCATCTCGATTCGATCCTGAAAGGCATCTAACTGCAGAGGGAAAGTTGAAAGATGATCCTCTTGTGGGACATTTCGCCTTTGGCTACGGAAGGTAATTATCACTCCCAACAGCTCATTGATCCATCTCAATCCGATAATCTGTAGGCGTATCTGTCCAGGACGCCATTTTGCCGAGCTCTCTCTATGGGCCGCCATGGTTTCCATGTTGTCCACTATTCGGATCACGAATGCCAAAGACTCGGAAGGCAATGATATCCCAGTGATTCCGGAGTATACTGCTGGTCTCGCTATGTTAGTTGTATCCCACTGATATTTGGGTAGCACTGATTTCTTTTGTCTGACAGTAAACCTAAACCGTTTGCTTGCGTCATCACGAGTATTAATGCGCAAAGGGAGCAACACATGAGAGCCGCATCTCGGGTAGATTGAGACTCTTGTGGCATGCCTTGTTTATCTGATTCCGAGTCATAATGATATAGCACTGTTACAGTGTACTACTAGCCCGTGTAACTTGGTGGGGTCACTGTTCGATGTTGATCGATTTGATCAGTTGATCATTAACTTTGACATATATGGAAAACGGAGAAGCGTGTTCGGTCAATCAAAATTCAAAATCGGTTTTAACTTCAAATGGTTTAGCCTGCTTAGCTACGACGTGCTACCCGAGCTACTGTAGCACGCAGCAATTACTGTAGTGGAGTTTTGCTACTGCGCTTCTCCTTGCTACGAAGCACTATACGTATAGCTCGAAATATTCCACTGATGGCCTGTCAACTTTCAATGAGTTGATGTGGCATGTGAAGACTAACCCGGTGGTAGGAAGGCTCTTTCAAGTTGCCCGAACTCAACTGTCTCGGAACCTCATCGCTCCCCATGTTGGTCATACGTAAATGAATAAGTATGGCATCAATATTTTAGGACTGACTGAGTTTGACCAATACTAAGTTATTCTAGCTCATCTTCTGGGTTTCAGGTTGCTCAATATCAAGAAGTCCGAGTTCAAGCACTCGGGCTGTATTCATTGATACATTGTAGCTGAAACAGTGAACTAGTGCATGACCACTGATCATGTCAATGATGTCATCTGACATACACTTTGCTTTGTATGGCGCCGTTTTGTCCGTTCCTCTCATCCTAGCATGGAGGTCGGTGAACAAGAACTCGAGTCTGCTGCCACTTCCACCTGGCCCCCGTTTGCTTCCATTTGTAGGCAACGCTTTTGACATAGACGTTTCTCGGCCTTGGCTCACATATACTAACTGGAAAGAAAAACATGGTAGGTCGCTTGACTCTCCTTGCCAATGCCAAAGCTTAACACTGATGGCATGCAGGTAATATCGTGTACTCTCGTGTACTAGGACAACACATCATCATCATCAACTCCATAGAAGTTGCCCGGGAACTTTTGGACAAGCGTTCTGCCACATACTCTGACCGCCCTCTCCTCCAAGCAAATGAAGAGTACGTGTAGTGTACAAATACCTGCAGTTTATTGAAGTGACAGGAAAGATTTGGGATCTCCTTCAATACTGCGTATCTGCCATATGGGGAGACACTCCGGATTCACCGCAAGCTCTTCTATCAAGCTTTCGGAGCGGAAGCGTCTGCAGAGTATCATGATTTATACTTTCGCAAAGCGTATGAGCTCGTCGTCGATCTCATTAGTGCTCCTCATAAGCTCGAGAAGCACCTCGAAATGTTTGTTGATGCTCCTCAATCTGGCTTTCTATATCCTCTAATACCGCATACGCTAGGTATTCTGGTTCGCTCATCATCACTGCGATATACGGATATGAAACCCCGCCTGGCACAGAGGGCGACCCTCTGATCCACCGTACTCGGGAGGCTACTGAGATAGCCAAGAGGGTGATGGCTCCTGAAAGAGCTGCGCTGCTGATGGCTTTTCCTTTCCGTACGTGTCAGATATCAACTATCACAATTCAATCATTTAGCGTCATGACCTAGTGGGTCATCTTCCTTCGTGGTTTCCGGGGGCGTCAGATCGGCGTTTGGCACCTTATTGTAGGAAACTTGTTCGTCAGATGTTGGATGAACCTTTCGAAATAGGAAAGAAGAAGATGGTATGTACCTCGGATCCTTCTGTCGATATATTGACTGGACACATATAGACGGATGATGGACGACCGCTCTCTATCGTGGCCAAATTCCTGGACGCGGGTGACACCTCTCCAGCACAAGAAGAGTTCATGAAAGGTGTAGCTGTCAGTGGATTCGTTAGTGAGTCGACCCACAATCAGAACTACAAGTAAAAATAATCTCATTCCTTATATAACTTAGGTGGAACAGAGACAGTGAGGTTATTTAGTTGGTATCTTGACACTCACTCAACATTTTACTCCAAAGACTGCATCATCTTTGTACTCATTCATGCTGGCCATGCTACTCCACCCAGACGTGCAATCTCGCGCACTTGCTGAAATCAATGCCGTCTGCGGAGATAACGTCCCAAGCTTTGAGCACAAACCGTTATTACCCTACATCGAAGCCATTTGTCGAGAAGTTCTCAGATGGCAACCCATCGTACCGCTAGGTCGACCACCTGGTTCTGGTTATTTGATCGATTACTTACGCCGAGGAAAGGGCTCCCACATATGACGTCTCGAGAAGATGTTTACGAAGGATACCTGATTCCGAAAGGTTCGTGCTTCGTTCATTGATGCACACGACCCACTTGAAGAGTATCGCAGGGTCAATGGTCTTGGTAAATGAATGGTATGTACTTTGCCTGAACGCCGTCTCTGTTTGCAACCTTAAGAAACACCCAGGGCTATATCTCGAGACGAGAGCCTCTATCCTGATGCATCTCGATTCGATCCTGGAAGGCATCTAACTGCTGAGGGGAAGCTAAAAGATGATCCTCTTGTGGGACACTTCGCCTTTGGCTACGGAAGGTAATTATCACTCCCAACAGCTCATTGATCCATCTCAATCCGATAATCTGTAGGCGTATCTGTCCAGGACGTCATTTTGCCGAACTCTCTCTATGGGCTGCCATGGTTTCCATTTTGTCCACTGTTCGGATCACAAATGCCAAAGACTCGGAAGGCAATGATATTCCGGTGATTCCGGAGTATACTGCTGGCATCGCTATGTTGGTTGTATTTCACTGATATTTGGGTAGTGCTGATTTCTTTTGTCTGACAGTCAACCGAAACCGTTTGCTTGCGTCATCACGAGTATTAATGCGCAAAGGGAGCAACACATGAGAGCCGCATCTCGGGTAGATTGAGACTCTTGTGGCATGCCTTGTTTATCTGATTCCGAGTCGTGGTGATACAGCACTGTTACGTAGTGTGCTACTATGTAGCCCATGTAGCTTGGTGAGGAGCAAGAAGCTATGCCATAAGTTTGTTTTCGCAACAAGACAAGTCCTGGATCGAATATAGACGCTCTATACACATATTGCAGAGGCAGAAACTGCTGAAATACGAAGTATTGTGAGGCTATGTGTATTCTGTGTTCGTGTTCATGCCCGTGCTCGACGCTCGTGGACGCTTGCATGTTTGTTTCCAATCTGAAGATAAGAAAGTTTATATCCTCTCGAGCCTGAGTGAAGAACGTCTTCAGCTTTAAAATTACTACAATGCGCAAGTACTGCATAATAAGGTCTATGTATGCATCTGCGAGACACAACGGCATGGTGGCTTTATCAACATGAAAATAAATCGTCACTATTCAAACACCTCTACCCGTCTCTATATCTTTCAGTGAGATATTACTCTTCTCACACATTCCGCGGAAAAGTCCACCCTCCATTTTGAAGAGATTGGATGGTGTGTCAAATTCCTTCGAGACGGTGAGTTGATAACCGCTGAAAGACGTTCAAATAACAACCCACTGCAACAAGGCCAGCATCGAGGACCAGAATCCGGTCGTATGAAATGATAGTTCGAAGTCGGTCTGAAGAAGCATCATCTCGTTACAGTATTGTACCGAGAGCAAACACGATGGAACGCACGAGCAATACAAAGTAGTGTGCGATCCTGGAATTGCGTTTGGATCGTGTGCTGGATCTTGTTATCAGTATCGAGATCAACAGAGGCTCTGGAAAAGAATCAATATCACGCATCCAGGAGAAAAGTATTTGACTAACGTGGCTTCGTCAAGCACAACGACTTTGGAGTCTTTCACCAGCGCACGAGCTAGACTGAGTAGAGATCTCTCCCCAACACTGAGGTTCACTCCCTCGCTTTCAATGGTGCTGTCAAGGCCGTGGCGACTGTTGAAAACTTGCTCGGTTCTGACACCATCAATGGAAGATGACTGTTTTGAAGTGATGCTAGAATCAGACAGACAAGACCGCTGCAGCGCATCCCACAGCTCCGCGTCACTGTGTTGGAAGAATGGATCCAGGTTGGAGCGTATAGTCCCTGGTAATCTTTAAGCACTTCGAACAAGAGCATGTAGATTTACTGCACTAACCGCTGAATAGAAGTGGCTATCGGATTAGTACATCAGTCTTTTCTGTGTTAGCCGGTGCATAGAAATTTTACAAACATCTTGTGGGATGATAGAAATCTTGGAGCG
>JABBWL010000224.1:0-107731 GCA_016758765.1 Suillus cothurnatus | reverse complement strand
ATGCCGGACACGAAGCAACCGTACTCGCAGACACAGATGTCGTAGGACCGGAAGAGCTCGAGAGCAGCATGGGCTGCACATGATAAAGCGCTGAAATTGCTACGGCAGAAGCTTGGTGCTTCCACTCCAAGACGACCTCCAAAGAATGCAGGCCACAAAGACAATGACACCGATGACCAGGCAGACTATGACGCGAACAGTCTTCCAGTCGTCATTGGGACCCCAGTTCAGTGCAAGTAGAATGAAGATGCCTCCTATAACGAAGAGGAACGTTCCTATCCAGTCGACGAGGGCCAGCATAATGATCCATGTCGTAGATGTGGTGGAACCAAGTTCTTCAGATGACTTGGAACCTTTAACACGTTTGCGAAGCAAAAAGAAACATAGAACCATAGCAAGGGCAGCACACGGAACTATATTTCCGTTAACATCGTCTACTAGGTGTACCGAGAAATCCATACTTGATTGCAAACACCCAGCGGAAACTGGCCGTAATTAAAAATCCACCGATGACGGGGCCTATACAGAAACCGAGAGAATACAAGAAGAACGTGGCGAATTGCTGGATGTTATTCGTATCGAGTGAGGATGAATCCGATAATATCGTCGGCACAATCTTATGAATGATTAGAATATTGATGCTGTTCTTCAGAAAGAATACACATACTGTCAACAAACCAGCGGCTCCGATACCGGCTATTCCTCTGCCGACCAAAAGCATTGTCATGTTGACAGCTCCCGTACTGAAGGCACTACCGACAAGGAAAAATAGAAGAGACAATTGAAGTCCAAAGTGGCGGCCATAGATATCGGCAATAGATGCAAAGAAGGGCAAGAAAACTGTTGATGCCAATAAGTATGACGTGCCAATATAGCTAATAGTGGAAAATCAGTAGAACGCCCACATCGCGATTCAAAATGGATAAGTACCTTTGCAGGTTTAAAGCGTTAAATACAGACTGAAAATAACTTCAAGGATCGACAGATTGAAGGCAACATAACACTTACTGCAATTCGAGGTTGCGCAGTGGCGACGACTGGATGTTCCAATAAGGTGAGACGAGAGGCGAACAACAAACAAAAACGACTTGCCCGTATAGTCTAAAGTTTCAAGAATCACTGGGATGGCCAAAGCGCACATCAACCACCAATCAAATTTCTTCCAGAAACCGCCCTCCTTAACCTTAGACTTAGGTGGCTGATCATCGGAAGGATGTGAAGTAGCTGCAGCATAAACGAGTTGAAGGGTCAAAATGATGCAGAACAGAAGACAAATAGACAGACCTTGTCGTTGAGCATTTTTCAAGTGACAGAACATGGACTCTACAAAAGTCATACTTATAGTTGAGGCCTATGAATCAGGTCGCTCGCATATGCAACCAGCCCCCTGATAAGTAGGAAAGGAAGACAGTCACGGAATTTTTTTCATGATAGAGTCAGTACACAGGAACACAGCAGCTGCCAGCAAGGCGATGCCATCGAAACGGGCAACGTTCTGGAATCTGGATTGACAATAAATGACATGTACAAGATCATTGCACAGCCACCTCCGAGTCAAGTAGAGTACTCACTTGTCTGCCACTTCCAAGTTCTAAGTATGTTCGAGTCAGGGTGCATGATCATTAATGACTGTCTTTTTTTCCGAGCATGTCGGCTGCTGTGGCAGGCGAGCGAGCAGGCCAAGATCTCCATGGTGACAAGGACTGGTAAACGACTTCGAAAGCATTCACAGGTATAGATTTGTGGCCAACTTCTTTATGCGGCACCTCCGTAGCAGAAACGCTCCCGCCATGTTGGACGTATGATACCATGCCGCCTATAATACAGCTTGCAGGTCCCTCAGGCTTGCGTAACAAAGTTCGTCGCTGTAGTCAACAGACTTAACAAATCTTTTTCTCCTGTGGAGACACAAGCTCCAGCACTCTCCAAGCTCCAGATCCATTACACTTCCCCCTTTACTCATCCCCGCTCGCTGTCCGCCTTTTCACTAAGGCATTCAGCTACCAAATTGCATCGTCTATGTCTTTCTATCTCCTTGGTGGATAACGCCCTTTGCACAAATGCCATCCAACTTGAATGCATTACGCCAAGGCTGCTGTTGGAATGGTATGACGTCTTGTCATTTTCACATGGAGCCTTCGGCGTTGTTGGACTGGCATCCGCCTTCGAACATGACAAATCAAGAGCTTGTTGGTTGTATTCCAAGTCTATATAACTGAGGAAGAGGTTTGGTAAACAGTGAACTCATCTCAGGGCACATTTATTACAACTACATCCCTATCACATCGACCAACTGTGTTGTCGGAATTGCCGCAGCGTAGGCTTTCCTTTGTAGCCTTGTTTGCGTCTTCTGTTCGTAGGCATATGCAAAACTGACAAGGCTATACTCGCTCCACGCCGTTCCAAGGAACGAGAGTCCAATAGGGACGCCTGGAGCCGGATACACAGTCTCGGGCCCAGCGCTGCCAATTGTAACATTCTCTGGATAGAAACCCAAAGGCACTGAGTGCCGGGAGCGTTCACCAATCAGGTAATTAGACATCGAACAGATCACTTACCAGTGACAATTGGATATCCTGCGATGGCTGCGAGACTATTGCATCTGAATCCTTTTATAACAAACTTTCAGTACGAACCTGCAGGAACCGTCGTGTAACCTGGTGCAGGGAGCACCAGAGCGTCGAGAGCATATGTCTTGAGGGCAGCATCGATGCCATAAGTGGCACCGAGTTCCTTGTCAAACGCGAGAGATTGGTAATAAGATGCGTTAAAACCAGTAGTCGCTTGTGATTCGATCAAACTGCCGTGATTTCAGTAAGTATGGCGGTGCTCTTCGAACGTACTCACATAGATTGGTCCGTGTATCCCGTAGGCTCTTCGAGCGTTGGGTTATTGTTATCAAACATGATTAGGTCCTCAAGCGAAGCCACCCCTGATGGGTTTGTGACGAGACTGTCAAACCAGGCATTGAGTTGTACCTGTCGAATCAAAGTGTCAGCACCGAACCCTATTAATGCTTTAAATGTGCTCAAATACCTTGAAATCAACGTCCAGTACAACGGTCTCATTATTAGATTCGTAGATCTCATACGCCGAAGGTAAATCGGCAGGGTCTACAATTGTCGCACCCAGAACTTTTAGCGTCTCCAGCGCCTGATCGAAGACTTCATTCACATATGGATCATTGCCGGTCATACTGTCGTTCAAGAAGACTGCACGAGGCACTCCAATGCGCTTGCCAACAAGCGATGTGTTACTGAGTGCCATGGTGTAGTCAGGGACGGGTGTTGGCTGTGCCAATGTAAAGTTGTCGTTAGAGTCTGGGCCGGCGATGATGGAAAGGACAATGGCAGCATCTGTAACAGAGCGAGTGAGGGGACCAACTGTGTCTTGGTGCTCGGAGATCGGTATGACTGGAAATAGGTTTGTGAGCCTGGTAGGAGACGAGGCGAGACAAGACCTACCTCCAGCACGGGATGTTAATCCCACAGTGGGCTTGATGCCTACCACATTATTTTGATTTGCCGGGCATGTAATACTTCCGTCTGTCTCTGTCCTGCCTCTCATATCAGTTAAGTACAGGTGTAAAAAAATGAACTGGAGCGAACCCAAGAGTAACAGCAGCCAGGCCGATAGAGGCAGAGACGGCAGAACCTGCCGACGAACCACACGGGTCGGCGTTTGGGTAATATGCATTCGTGCATTGTCCTCCACGTCCTGACCATCCAGAGGCAATGTTTCCACGGAAGTGCGCCCACTCGGACAGGTTTGCCTTACCTGCAGTAGCATGCTGTGTTAGAGTCTGATGTTATACCGTGCCTTCAGAAACGTTACCGAGAATAATGGCTCCTGCCTTGCGTAACCGCTTCACTACACCTGCATCACTCGGAACCACGGACTTCAATAAGCTATATGATCCCGCAGTTGTGTTCATTCCTTGATGTGTTGCCATAACCATTGGGTTTCCACTCCAAAACGTTGAAACACACCTTCAAATGCTACAGTCGCGATATTGTCCTTCACAAGCACTGGGATCCCATGGAGCGCACTTCGTGGCCCATAAGTGAGCCGCTCATAATCCAGTACCGCAGCTTCCTGCAGCGCAGACGGATTGGTTTCAATCACAGCGCGAAGCATCGGCCCTTGCAGATTGACTTCTTCGATGCGGGCAAAATACGCCTGTAAAATCAAGATGCACAACCATATCCATAACTGCATTAGTAATACTGTAGGCGATTTATGATACGCAAGACTACTGCATGCTTACAGACCTTGATGAGGTCAACACTCGTAAATTGCCCTGAGGTGAGGCCTGCTTGAAGCTCAATCACAGATGCCTCGTAGAGATCAGGTAGAGGGGTTGTGATTGATGCAGAAACCACCCCTTGGGAGACGTATAAGGACTGGCTAAGCGCTAGCCATGCCCAAAAGAGGGCAAGTAGTTTTGCGCCCATTTTTGCGTGTAAAGGGGGATGTCAGAAGGCGGAAGATCAACACCTAGCGATAAGTAGGCGACAAGATGAGCTTGGTTCAAGTACCCCTCAGCGAAACATTTCCCAGAGGTCACTTGAGCGATAATGGTGATAAGGCAGACATCGAGGCAAGGTTGACTTCTCCCACGACTGAGTGGACCTGCCAGTGCATGTGGATCTTGTCAGACATTCAAATTTAGCAGAGATAGCAATTGTTGATCATACAAACCAGGGGGATAGTGTCTCGACATCTCATTCTTTGGCTTGGTGCCAATGAAAGGCTTCTTTGCATAGGTCGACGTCGAGCTTTACATCAACACTAGGTCACGTCTGCACGCTGTCACAAAGTAGCTGATTGATAAGCATAACTGAAAACCAACGTTTCCTATCAACCTTTAAATACACATGCATTATCATGTAGATTACCTTGCGGAGCAAGTCATGTTGGTGGTAGACTCATGACCAGCCCTCTATGAGGCAAACCGTCGAATCAGGATCACTTCACGCGTTACAGAAAATTATCAGTCACCTGACATCAACATCATGCTGGGCAATCATGCGATACATAGTTATATATAAGTATTTTTCCAACTTTTTTGTGTAGTCGGGACTCGGTATGATTTCTATGCGCGGTTTCTATGTTGAGAGCGCTGACTGGAACTTCGAGTGTGAAAAAACCCTCTTCTAGTATACATAATAACATGGAAGTTCATGTGGCTGTGCTGACAGGGACAAGTCTGCACTTCAAGGCAAAATTCGACACCGTTAGACAGCTTAATGGTCTACACCCGGACACTCAGGAAAACATCTGGTTCGAAGTATGCTACTACCATAATGTACCTGAGGCCACAAAGAATGAACTAGACCCCCTCCTCGTCATCCTCATCGCCAGAGACTTCTGCATTCTCTTGACCTGCTTTGGCCATGAGCTGTGCGAGATCCTGCTCTTCCGTCTCAGAGACAGCTTTTGGCTGAAAGGAAATTTGTCAAGGGAGTCAGAATATAGATTACGTATAGTAGAAAATTGCACTGCACCTTCATCTTTACAACTAAGTTTCCACCTTGACCCTCAATCGTGCCAAGAATCGATTCGATTGCACGTTCTAAACGATCAACAGCAGCGTACTACAAATTCGCTCAGCCAGATTTGTAATCGAGAACGATAAAAACAGACCTTGTCTGTTGCGTTTGTACTGAGAACGTAAAGCGGAGGGGCTACAAGCTTGGCTTTGATTGGCACCGTCTCGTTGCTTTGTGCTTCACCTGCCCTCAGAGCCTTTTTGATGGCGTCGATGCCGGCAGGGGTGTAGCATGTGAGCTCAATATCAGCGCGCAGCTTGATAGGCTGGGGTGTCAATCGCCGTGCAATGGTGCCCATAAGGATAGAGGTGGCTGCTGATGAGACAGGGTTTGGAATGGAGGAAAATACAGTTTCTTGCTCGCTGGTCTCATCAGTCCCGCAGGAGGTAAAAAAAGGGTACTGGGACGCACGTCAACGCAAGCTTAAACGCATCATATGTGTGGCCATATTTATGACCAAGTGGCCATGCCACTTGCTCGTACAATTTCTCCAACCTTTCTTCCTCATTCGACCCGTCGTGCGGCACGGCGGCCTCTTCAGCAGCCATGGCAGCTGCAGCCTCTTCAGGATTGTCCTTCTTCGCCGCACGCCTAGACTTTTTCGTCTCTTTCTCCACCGCTTCGTCCTCGGGGGAAATAGCAGCGTCTGCATCCATCGATGGCAGCTTCGACGCAACATGCCGCATAATCGATGCGACAGCTTTTGACTTCATGTACCGTTCTTCACACTTGATGATGTCCTCGGGGGAGACACGACGTTTTGATAGATCGATGTAACCTATGTGCATGAATTATACTAAGCTTTTTGAGGATAGCTAGGCTGAAAGATCGGCATACCTTTTTCCCTGTCCACACGAAGTACCACTACGACTTCATTACGGCCAACACGGATGAGCTTTTGTATTGATCTGATACGTCTACGGGAAAGCTCTGAAAGAAGAATCATTCCCTCGATGTTGTCATATTCGAGCTTATGTTACATGGATGGATCAGGATGACAATGAATAGGGTACGGGTGAATGGTGCGAACCAGTTTGACATAAGCACCCATTTCCGCAATCTGGCGGACTTGGACCATGACGAGCTCGTCGACTTCTGGATATCTCTGTTCATAATACCGCATGGCAAGTGTGGGCAGTCAAGGAAACTTTCGAGAAACGCAACTAAGTATGCAGCTGAGGATGTGCAGCCGATAAGTCTGAGATTATCGTGCTTTCCAAAACGGTTTGCACCGGAAATTACCAAAAACATGCTGGTGACTCGGTGCACGTGCACTCGTCAGATGGGTTAACTATGTAAGTACATTGGTACTATCACAAAGTAGAGCTACACTGCACCATCATACCCTCAAGTAATGGCTTAATTATGAGAGTAAGATGAGCCACCATAATAGAAATAGTGAATAAAAAGACACTCACTGTACTTTGGACCTCCACTTCCCTCAGGAACTGTCCATGTAATATCCTGTGTGGGGACCTTGATATCACATAACTTGCAGTGGATACAGTTCTGCGATAACCAACGTAAGACATAGCACGGGGTTCGAAAATGAGATGCACCTGAGAGTTTATTACTAGTTTATGTCCATTCCACCCATCTGCTGCAGTCTCGTCTTCAACATATTCGTAAACGCCAGCAGGGCAAGCCCGTTGCAATAATCCAGCATACTCGCTCATGTTGCGCTGCACGTGCAACTTTCGGAGGGCGGTGTCTTCAATGCCGTCTTTGCGCACACGTAGATGTACAGGCTGGTCTTCTGCATGGTTTGTGCCGGTTAAAGTCAACGAAGTCAACAAATCTGTCGACAACGGGGGCTGCGGGGGAGGATAGTTGATGGGATGGAATCGGTATGCGGGCTGAGTATGCTGTGCATCCGTCAATCTTGCTCGATTGCGGAAAGTCCAAGGAGTGCGTCCTTTAAGAAGGAGAGAATCGACGCCAGAGTACATGATACCTCCCCAAATACCCAAGGGAGTATGGAAGCTTTCACGTAGATTACGAACCTCGTTGAGGTCTGACCAAACCCAACTATTCTTCAGTGCAGTTTCGTACTGCGACATATCTGCAGGTCCACTGCCAGAGTCCTGAGATAGAATTGCTGCTGCTGCTTCGGCAGCTAACATACCGCTCTTCATCGCATTATGGGTGCCTTTAATTTTTGCGATATTGACGAAACCAGCCGAGCAACCAACCAGGGCACCACCGGGGAAATAAAGCTGAGGTACAGATTGAAGGCCGCCTTCGTTGAGCGAACGTGCACCATATGCTATCCTTGTGGAGTTCCCAGACAGAAGCTGCGCGAAATATGGATGGTGTTTCATGCGCTTGAATGGGATATCAGAGTGACATTTACAACAATTAAAAAGAACATACCTGAAATTCTTTATAAGGACTCAGATATGGGTTGGCATAGTCGAGTCCGATTACAAGGCCTAGGCTGACGAGCCCATCAGCCATATGGTAAACCCACCCACCGCCGTACGTCCTGAAGTCAAGGGGCCAGCCCATGGTATGAACGACTTCACCAGGTCGATATTGGGTTGGATCCACGCGCCACACTTCTTTGAGGCCAATGCCATATGTTTGTGGATCGGAATTTTGGCGAAGATCAAATTTTCGAATGAGTTCCTTGGCGATAGAGCCGTGTGCGCCTTCCGCAATGAGGGTGACCTTGGCACGAAATTCCATTCCGGGCTCAAAGGACTCCTTCATGCATCCCAGTCTGTCCAGACCAACTTCATTTGTCCTGACACCAGCAACGCTCCCATCATCTGCGTAAACCACGCCCGCGCCGGCGAACCCAGGGTAAACCTCAACACCCATTTCCTCCGCGATATTCCCGAGCCACGCAGTGAAACGAGAGAGCGAGACGATGTAATTGCCTTGGTTTGACATTTGAGGGGGATGGGGTATAGGTATCGAGAGCGACTTTGTGAGGAACCGCATGTGAGAGGACGTTGCTGACTGCGTGAGGGGGTGGTCATCGCGGAGGGTCCAATCTGGCAAGAGTTCATCGAGTGCTCGAGGCTCGATAACAGCTCCGGAGAGAATATGGGAGCCTGGAACGAGTTACATTTACACGGGAAAGTTCAGTGCTCGGAGTACGCACCTACTTCAGCACCCTTTTCCAGTACAACAACCCTGAATTCTTTTCCAAGTTTCTGTTCCAACTGCTTTAGTCGAATCGCGGTGCTAAGGCCGGCAGGGCCAGCTCCGACGATGCAAACATCCACATCTTCCGAGACACGTTCAACAGTGGATGGGTCAAACAATTGCCTGTTGATACGGGAAGATGAATGGAGCAAGCGATTGAAATTAAATATCCTTGGACGAAGGACTGTGCGGGTCAGCATTCAGCACTACCTGAGATCAACTCGATGTCTGCGATGACCAGTGACCTAGTGATGGCAACAAACTTCGATCTCAAAAAGGCAAAACCGGCGGGTTGGTCCTAGCTGGCAGCGGTGGCGTCACACCTAACCCATAGTTGGACTTCCAACTACTACTATTCGCAAGTTCATCCTGCCAATAGCTTACTGGCTAAGCACAAGAATGACCGGCTTCTCTGCTCTGACCTTCGCTGAAGATTCCCTTGATGATGAATCCCGGTGGATAGGAAGAGCTAGGATTTTGGGACCCCCGTTGACACGTCTCCCCATTCTTACTATTGGGCTTTTGGGAGTGCAGGTCTTGTGGTCCGTTGAGATGTCATATGGTGAATGGTTAGCCTACCCCCTCGCTAGATGGTTATTCAATGCTACTGCACATCACAAGCTTCCCCCTACTTGTTGTCCCTCGGTCTGTCAAAACCACTAATGGCAGTGGTCTTCCTTGCCGGCCCCCTCTCTGGCCTCATTGTCCAGCCCTTGATAGGTACCTCTCATCCACTTCCTATATTACAGTCCACTCAGCGTCTCTTTAGGCGTGCTAGCAGATAATTCAAAGTCACGCTTTGGCAGACGACGACCTTTAATCGGTATTGGTGCAGCATTGTGTTGTATTGCGACCCTTCTTTTCGGATACACTCGTCCATTTGCTGCTTTTTTTACAACGTCAGGATCGTCCTCAGTGCGTGCACTCTTCGCTACAACTGACAAACCATACTGAATTTGTCAGCATGATTCACTTACCGTATGGCTTGCTATCCTATCGATATATTGCATAGATTTTTCCATTAACGCAGGTTTGTCCTCACAAACGCTGTATAGTGCAAGATGAAACCAAAATATATTTGCAGTGCAAGCTCTGGATCGCGCTCTTTTGGTTGACACCCTGCCCCCATCAGATCAGCCCAGTGGTAATGCATGGGCCGCTCGAATGCTGGCCATTGGCAGTGTACTTGGATTCTTCGTGTAAGCTTAAATTAGGTAGATTTGTGGCCTTGGGCACTCATAGTTTATCAGAGGAGAAATAGATCTTCCTCGATGGCTACCTTTCCTTGGCCGTGCTCAACTGGAAGATTTAGCAGTCATTGCGGCTCTGTTACTTGTATTCACTCATTTGTTGTCCTCCATTTGCGTCAAAGAGAGGATACTTGTTGCAACCGAGTGCGTCATCTCAATGTTTACCACGTGTTTGTCTCACTCGGCCATAGCTCCCGCGACAAGGGCTTGAAGAAAGAAATATACGATATATGGAATACTCTAACAAGATTACCTCGAGTAATAAGACAGATTGTACGTAGCGTATACTCTCACCCCTCCATGTTTGTTGACCTATTTTAAAGTGTTACATCCAATTTTTGTGCGTTAGTGCCGAACAACGTTGTATTTTTCTGACGACCCTAGTAGTGCATGGCTAGCTTGGTTCCCTGTTTTATTCTATACCACTGTGTATATTGGAGAACTGCATAAACGGGTTTCCCCTCCCCCAGCAGACGATATTTCAGCTATCACATTAGAAGAGGAGGCTACACGTCTTGGCGCGCGTGCACTATTCTACAGCGCGGTGGTGTCTCTCGCAGCAAACATCATCATGCCTTTCTTCGTCGTCCGTGCTAAAGAAGTCGCTACATTGACTCCTCTTCAACCGAAGAAGCCGTGGTTGGAACGTGTTCAGGTTCACCTGGCTACACTGTGGGCATTCTCTCTCTTCATATTCACGTTCTGCATGGCTGCCACATTGTGAGTCTCTACGCGTCAAAGAAAACGATGGTTTTGATGACAGTTTGACCTATCAAGCGTTGTATCAAGCGTTGGCGGTGCTACTTTCATCATGTCAGTGACCGGATTTTGTTGGGCCATAGCACAGTGGGCCCCATTCGCGCTGGTACGTCATCATCCAAACCCTGAATGTCGCCCTACCATTATCTGATTCCATACTATTCTCAGCTCGCGGAAGCAATATTGTCCCATCCTGCAACTGATGAAGAGACGGCTTCGATATATCTCGAGGACACGCGCTCGAATCTAAGATCCAGAATGAACGATGATGAGCAAGATGCCGATGAAACTCAGCATCTCGTCGATTCTGACCTGGAAAACCTGACATACTCGAGACCTGCGTCGCCGGAACATGATGATGGCGGCTATCCTAGGATAATGATAAATCACGAAGCACGAGTCAGCCAAATAGATATAAATGTCTCGTCGACTGAAATTTCTCAAGATGCATCGCCTCATAGGTTTAAAAAGAATCTCAATGGCTTAAGCTCACAGGCTGGTGCCATTCTCGTCAGTGCTTCAGATTCTTGTCCCTGTCAGATCTAATCAACGTCACCAGGGCATTCATAATATGTTCATCGTCGTACCCCAATTTCTTGTCACTGGTCTGTCGTCGATCATCTTCGCAATATTTGATCCCCAGAAATCTGTCCTACACGGTCATCATCCGGGAAATGCTATACCTGTCGATGGTACGATCACTACGTCAGGCGATGTCATGCGACAAATTTTAGATCCAGACGAGGATCTCTCCGCAAAAACAGGTCCCAATTCAGTCGCCATAATCTTTCGGTGGGTGCCAATGCTGTCTTGTATGGTAGCGAAGTGGCTGACCAGAGTTAAATCAGGTTGGGAGGCGTGGCCGCGGCCGTAGCTTTCGTCCTGTGCTGGCGCCTAGCTAGGGAATTGAAACGCACATGAACCTGATTGCTTTCCTGGTCACCAGGGTACTTCCAATGTTGAACTATAGTTATACATATATGTTTTGATGCTTTCCGGAAGAATGCCAGAGTCTCAAAAAACAGTCCCGTCGCTCTCTATCTCGATGGGCGGCCCGCCGGTTAAGGGCCGGAGCTGCTTGGCGATTTCTCTCCCTCCTTTCCACGTTGCGCTTTCTAATACTTGGGCAAGGGTTAGATCACAAGAGTTCACACCAGCTTGACGTCGGATGCCGTCGGCGATGCGATCCCTGCCCAGGAACTTCAGTAGACTTTTGGAACGGCTCCACTGATGACTCACAGTTCAATCACTGTCATCGCCCGCCATTCAACTACAGCGCCGTGTGATGGTGGAAGACATGGAACATCGCTAGTGTTTGCGAGCGCCTTCAGGCCGGGTTTCAGGGTAAGAACGCCGAGGTCAATCAACAAACCTCCTAGATCAAACGTCAATGGCAGCGTCACACTGGGATATATCATATGTACCGTTTCTATACTCTGGAAGACCAGTCATGTCCTCAATACCGTCAAATCTCCACTTGAGAATCTTCTCCATGGGCTCAATCAGACTATATGTGATCCATCCCGTTAGTTTGTGGAATGGTACGAAGTCGTCTCCCTCAGCTTGTCCATCTGTGGCGAGTATAGAACACGGCCACACATCTCCAAGCTGCACTCCACCGATGGAATACCTTGCAGGCCAAATCGGAGCCAAACCCTCAAGCAAAACTCCCCACAGCGATGAGACATGGACACGCAGGGATGAACCATCGAGCTTCGATTCAGATTCTAGGAAGTCTGAATATCAGAAGCGATAAACCGCCTGATCAAGAAGTGAACGATGGGTAATACCAATGATATTTCCGGGTCTAGCATCGGAACCAAAAAAGCGAGGGTTAGACTCCAATGCAGTCTTGAGATTGACCAAAAGCGAGGTTCGGCCAGACAGACCAACCATCGGATTGGCATCGCTAACTTGCATAGCGGTGGCGATTCTTGATTCATTGATCTGAGACAATCCCTGCGCTTTAGGTAGAAAATCAGATGAGAACACCTGACACGGAGGGTATCCCCCTTACCATCGACGCGATGAGGCTGAGCTGTAGGAGATCCTGAAAAAAAACCTTGGTCGAACATATGTACAGTTGCAACCGCTAGCCCTTCCGAACGACTGTAGCTTTCCCCATCCGACTCGTTATATGACCATTGGTTGCCAGCCCCAGCATCCAGTAGGACAGAAACAAGGAATAAATCAATCAACCTCTTGCATTTTTCTTTCTCGCTGACTGGTGACCCTCGTTCTTCATCCCACTTCGCCATCAAAGGCGCTATGCGCGATTTTCCCGCATCTAGATGCCTCCATCTCCCATGCGGTGGGATCTAGTGGTGTAATTCTAACACTGGCCGTCCGATCATCAGAAATACAAATCCTTACAGACGCAAAGTCAACACCGCCATCAGCTGCGGGAAAGTCCCTCTGAAACATGTGTCAGCCATGAGTAATGACTGGAAGTCAACTCGAGGTAGAACCTTCATGATTTCAAGGCAGTAATTCACAACGGACGATTCATGATCTGGGCTATAATCAAAATACTCCAACTTTCCCCGTTGCGCCATGGCATGTACAGTTGAGCATCGTTCTCTGATAGCAGGGAGGGTACGAAGATATGCTGCCTGCAAAGATGGACCAGAGAACGCGGTTAGGCTCATGGTTTGGATTAACCGTACGGCGTATCATAATCTAATACTTATCAAGTCCAAATAGAGAAGCTACACAACATACCATAACACTGCCAGCCACATCCTTTGGATCCAAGCCCTTGTATGATTCAATCAAGAAGATTGTTCTTCTATGCATATAAATATAGTCTTTCTAGGGGAGACTACTATAAGTGATCGACCCCTTTGCCTTTGCAAACGCCTTACTCGTGACGACATTCAATCAAAACAAAGGCGTAACTCCGTTAGATTCAAGCACGCCGATTCAGGTTCCCGCGAAGCTGGTACTCTACACCGCTCTTCGAGGCTATACTCTTCTGAGTCTCCTCGTGGGACTATGGATGCCTGCAAACGTGATATTCGGGAAGTGAAAGAAGACATTTCAATATGAGTATTGATGACCACATAGCTAGCTGGCCGTCAGGCTTCAGCAACCGGGAAGACCATTACAAAGTATAATTAAATACAGGTATGAGAAAGGCCCTTGACCTGAGAGGTAAGATGTGCCTAATGCTTAACTCAATCAAAAATAATGGTAGTTACGAACATCAATCCAAGATCGGATTGCGAATACAAAGTGATTGGACAGAAAACTGTGATCAGCATGGCGGGGTGAAGGCCCTTTTGGTAGCTGTGACAATACACAGCGGGTCCGATCTTTTATGCGTTTGGTCTAGCACAATGGAAACACATTGGATTTCCATTTCGCACGACGAAAGTTTGGGCTCTGCCCATGCTGGTGTGGGATAAAATTATAGTCAGTCATTAGATTTCTACATATTAAGGTGCAACGAACTATTGAACACATGTGCTAGGGCAAATTGGACAGCCTCGTGGATGTGCAGCACTGTATCGACATTGAGAGGATTGACAATCCACCTTTCAGTTGTTGTCAGTAACTTCAAAGTGCAAATCCAATACCACTGTATTGAGCTATGAGCTAACCTTTGCATCCCCGATGGGCTCTTCGTGACCGCAACCGTGTTTAGCGCACTGAACCTGACGGTAACACATGTTAACTGTAATGCAAGTCAGTCGCGCCAGAAGAAAGCGTTTGAATCGCTCTCACATGAGAGACTTCTAGCGGGAGGTGGGATCGTTAAGCTGAAGACACTCTGTTCGTGACCCTTTAAATCCTGCCACTGCAGGTCCCCCATCATACACATGCAATAAGAGACTACCAGGGGAAAAAAATTATTCTCGTGGGGCTAGACAACGACTGCGGGGTTAAGTGATGTTAAAGTCAATGCGGGGTACGGGATTGCGAAGTTGGGGCATTAAACTTTGACACGCCGAGCCTTGCATCAAGAAGCACGTCAAAGGCGAGCACATGATGCGAAGACATATGAATCTTATCTGGAGCAGCATGGCTGACCCACATCTGAGATTGAACTGATGAAACGCAATGAGGATCGCGGGTCCAAGGGAAGAATCGAGATCTTGATTCAGATTACTTGGGCGTTAAGCTAGTAGCAGTGAAAGGTAACCGTCATAGGTTTGAATGCTTCTACGATGAGCTCTTCAGCTGTCAAATGTAGCACCGTGGAAATGCCGGTGGTCGTGCGCCATCGTGGTCATCCTAAATTGTGTTAAGTGTCTGTCCATGATGCAAACTTTTACGTATGTAAGCTCACCGCGCCTGATTTGCGCCTGATTTGAAGCAGCGTACCAGCAAATTAATTGGCTCCGGAGGACGAGAGGACTCCTGATCGCTTCCTCACAGCAAAACACCGCACACCCGTGATGGGATTTAAAAGCATTGCGTTGCCATTCAGGCATGTTCTGTCAAGCGACCTGCAGTCCGAAATGCACGTTACGAATGATGATTTAATGCCAGACGGACACGTAGCAGCATGAAGCAAAGCATGGCCAACTAGAAAAAGGAAATTCGTGAAATTTGGCTAGAATGCATCTCGGGGGCAGAAAAGATCAAAGATCATATCTAAGTACTTCAAGCCGCTGCAAAACGTACTTCCGTGAAACTGTCTTTCGCCAAATTTACTGAAGAGTGATTCCGCGCCTTTCACCTTCCCTGTGTTTCCAGAAGGCATGAAGTCGCCAATCACCTTCAATTCTCCTGGGTGATATGTACCTCCCATTGTGATTTGGCTCTAATGAACGGTCCAAATACCAAAGTTCAGTGATTCCTACATGAACCAGATAGTCCGCCACATCCAGATAATACTGCCCAACAGTCTGCGGTCCGTGACTGTCATCAGATAAAGCGAATCGACCAGCTTTCTCCTGAATAAGCTAGGCACAGTAAGAAAGTAACGATTGATACAGCATGATATTTGTAACTGACCGCTACCACATCTTTCCCAGGGTACGGCGAGGTCCATCCCTCCTTCTTGAACGCGGCAGCATTAATTTCAAAAAGTGCGCCGTACCGCGTAGCTTCCTCGATGTTCCTGATTAGCTTGCCCCAGGCGATGGGGTACTGCCTAAGATCGAGGGAAGGGGTGTAGAGTCTGCACAAATCGAGATGGCCAACGATCTCTGGCTGAAACTGCCGTATCAATTGATGCTGTGCATCTAAGTATGTAGACAGAAAGCGTTCCATTTGATCGTTTCCGAGAACATAAACTCCCTCTTCACTTGGAAAGTTGGCCAAAGCCTTTTCGTATGTGATACGATCAAAGTCGATGGGGATAGTGCTGACATGATGGACGGATCCAACGATATAATCGATGCGTCTCTCGTTATCCTTTAGGAGATTTTTAAGGTGATTTAGATCATCATCGATAATGTACTCTGTCTCGAGTCCAACCAATAAGGTGATCTGAGGGGCGTAAACCTCCTTCAGTCGATGAGCTTCGTCAAGAAAACTCAGGAACTGTTTTGACAGGTCATCGAGGGATAGTTCTCTCTGACAGATATATTTAGATGTAAAGCGTGATTTGAGAAAGAAAAACTACCTCTTCTGGATACAGATCTTGTAGCCTGTAGCGGGGTACATGCTCTGTCAAACCATACACCTCGAAACGTTGTTTGATGGCTTCCAATACAACTTCTTCTAAGGACCCGAGGGCATGCCTACAGAACTGTCCGGAGTGAGAGTGATGACTGTGAGGCATAGCTATTTAATAGTTAGCACTGAGAGATGCACACCGAAAGTAAACTGTGCATCGATCGGATGCCTTACATAATACATGTTTAAAAGGTGATGCAGAACCCATCCGAGTCGCGGGAGGCGTCACGAATCACCACGACCCCGCGTGCACATGATATTGATTTGATACTTCGCCCGCATGCTACCCCAGATGTTAGATGACGTGTTGAAGCCGTGCTTGACGGGCTCAGAAATGGGGCATGTAATGAATAATCTACGCAATGTAAGTGCCGCACTTGCCGCAACGCTTGCTGTCTTGCGGAGTACTTCTTCCATTGGGCCATTGAGGCGCAACAAGACCGCAAGTGATATCCTTTCAGAGGTTGTCCTATTCATGCTTAAGATTTGATAGGCAGTTTTCTCTCCGTCATGTACGTGAAACACTTCCAACACGGGCTTCTGAGTCATGGTAAGTAGCGTTTACCTGAGTAACCCTTACCCACCCCAGATCTGGATAAGAGCCTTCGTGAGTCATGTCATCATCCATCAGTCGGGCACGACGGAGATGGAGTTTTTGGAAGTTCCGTAGCCTAACTGACGCATACTACCCTGACATTGCATTGCCAGTGCCTCCAATGCCATGTCCCTGAAGTGCATGTAATGCACTACAACTCAACCGAGAATAATCGTGGAATTTCGGACTCAGTAATGAACGAAGTATGTTAAGAGAAATGGACAAGCACTTTAATCAAGTCTTAGTGAACCAACACATTGAATCCATGAGACCCATACTTACCCGCTTTGTACTCACATGAACTGTTTACATGGTTCCCATCATGATGAGCTTACGTCGAGAGAAATACGGTTACCACATCCAAGTCTTTATGGCCGCATCAGTTGGTTCATGGCAGCGCTGCAGGTGATGAAATCGTGTAAGTCATGTTTGGTGTGGATGTAAGTACCACTTTGAAAATCACGTACCGTAAATATTTCGCTTTCCCAAACCTATATAATACGGGGTGCTTCCAGAATATCCGAGAATGCACTACCGTATGGTGTTCATTAATATTTGATTGATAGATATGCGGTACTGTTACCTTCGGATGTTGTGCTAGATTTCAACGGGATTTTGCAGGACCGCGAATAGTTGACTAGCGGTCATTAGGGAGCTCCTTATGCGATTGGATTTCGGGTAGAAAGAGAATCTGTGTATGACACTGTTCTCTCCAGTATTGTTATTAGACACCGACAAATTTTCTTCAGGTGACAGGGTCGAGACGCATCTGCTACTAGCTTTCCGTGGGGCATGCATTCACTTCTCTGAACGCAGCGTCGAGTATATTATTTACCCTAATCGGCTTGGGGGACGCATCATAAAAGTATGAATTGACCTTGTCTTTCAAACGAATGCGAATGACGTTATTGGTTAGATCTACCTAATCAATATTAATCAATAATCCTCATGGCAGGAGAATCTCTTGTCCCTAGCCTCGGCATAGGACTTGACCTCCTGGACCCTAACGGTGTACCGACAAAGCTTCCTCGCCCGCGACCAGAGGCGGTCCGCGAAAGTGCGACTGAAGCAGGCGGGGCATTAGGTGGTTGATTCCACGGCATCTTGTTCGCAATTCGTCCTGTCCACGTCTTCCCTCTTTCTTCCCTCTCTCTTTCATCCCGCTTCCTCTCAAATGCAGCTCGATATCTCTCATAGCTCTCCCTGAAGCCCCGGTCAACGCGTGAAGAAAAAATGAGTTCACCACGTGGACTATTTGCGGGTGGTATAGGAGCCATAGGAGCTGGTGCATTGGAGGGACGCGGTGTTGGGGACGGTGCTCGCGACTGGGTAGATCGATGGAAAATGAAAGGAAAGGGGCTGATGGAGAATGTTGAGCGAAGGGGGGGCCGTCGGACATTCAGGTACATGTTGAAATTTCGAAGGGCTTTATTCGCATGAGGAACATATCTGCGGCACCGTCGCTAAACCTCTGAGTGGTGAACAAATTGTATGAAGGCTGACCTATTTGCATATGCAATTTTCTCAGCGTACATACCGCTTGCAAAGAAGAGAAGGAGGGCAGTTACAAGTACGAAGAGGAGCCCTGATGCAAAGTACGGGAGGGGCTTTGAGTTCTCAGCACCCTCGTACGCATCTGGAAGTACTTTGCGGAGGAGGTTCGTGTAGAGCATGTCTAGAAAGGATGTCTGAAGAAGGACTTCGGAGAGAAGGAATGCAATGGCTATCAGAAGATGGAATAGAAACACTAGGAACAAACATCAGCGTCTTCGACAACATAGATATCATGAAAACATACGCTGATACCTGGACTTTCTGCGTTGAAGCTGAGCAGCATTGGTTTTGAGGCGCTCTTCAAAAAGTAGTAGATCACGGTAAGTTGCAGTGTCATTGGATGGATGAAAGGATGCTCTTGATTGTTGGCGCTGGTTTCTTGAAGTTGGTGCCATTCAATTCAATATTCAATATAACGGGACTTCGACTCGGACCTAGGTTGGCTCTGGGTGGTGTGATTACAACCTGCACGTGACAACTGAATGGAGACGCGACTTGCATCTCGGAAGCCGACCGCATGCCGACCTATTCCGACTTTGCATCGTGTTTTCGCGAAGCGAGGGTTTTTGTTCCACCTCCTAGTGGTGCATTCCTCTCGCCTCCGCCCGTAACTGCCACAACTGAATAGCCGACCTTCTGTCATTGCCAGTCAAGTCATATCAAGATTGACATGACGCTCGCTACACTTCTTTCTGTCACTAGTCTGCTCGCGCTGGCCGTTTCGAGTCTTCCAATTTTGCTGGACCCCAAGCTGTAAGTCCATTCATTTGCTCTGAGGAGCACCACATGTGAGTGACTATCGTAGGATATCAGCAGAAATGCAAGATTCTGCGCAAGTAGTTTTTCGTTTGCGTCCATCACATCCAGAGTGAGTCACCCTGGCATTTATTTTCTGAACACTTTTCTAACACAGGCTGCTGTAGTGACTTTTATCGCGACGTTCGAATGGACATCGGGCCCACATCCGCTGCTGCAGATAATGGCTACCTTTCATTTGATGCAGTACACGGGCCGACCATTGCAGAAAGTCTAGTGCCTTTTGGTCAACGGGTCACGAGTGTGATCGGCTCAGGAGATGAAGTGCCGACCGTGCATAACCTCCAGACCTCGCCACTAAATATGGGAAAGCAGATTTCTTGACTTTTGCTTCTACCCTCTTCTTCATCTTCTCATGCGCCATTGCGCTGCTTGCACTAGCCTGTGTAGGCCTAAGATTGTATGTCATCAAACACTTGCATACCCAAATTCTTTGGTCTCGCAAGGCTTGGCAAAGTTTACCCTATGTTGAGAAGCATGCAGTGTTATCCTCCTACAGGAGAAATTCAGACACTGGAGCAGCTATAGCGGTAACGCAGAGCATACTGAATGAAAAATGCGAGGCACCCCCGTATCTCAATGCTCGCTCATCTGCTCTATTGTCGTATGTCTCTACCACCACCTCCGATAACCTGGAAGAAGATTCAGAGGACGAGAAGTTCCACGATGCTTTAGACATTCTGCCGTCTCTCGGCATGCAAGACCTTCCGTCACCTGATTCACTTTCGCGGAATCTTTCTTACCACCTATCACAACGGCACTTGACCCTACCCCAGATGATCGACCCACTCCTCCACAAGCATGTGTACACCCAGCAATAGATCCTGAAGCCCACGAACCACCTGTGCGTCCCTCCTGGTCCGTGCGGGTCACTAGTTCTATTCCTATACCTCCTTCAACGCCGCTTATCCATCCTCGCAGTCGCGCGTACCGTGCTGTGCCTGAGTTTGACATTGCTCTGGCGATGCAGCTCAGGCCAGGCCGCGGCATTGGCGCTGACCCAGCGTGGATGGTGCGCTTCTTAATGGCTATTTTGGATGGTTTGCTGTTGCGCTTACAGGGAACCAATAATTCTAGTGCAGGTTGGAATCCTATTCGCGTGCCCGCCGACCCTGACCTGCCACGAGGTTCTGATTTATGACTGCCCTTACAGGGCGTAGGGTGCTGTGCTCCCTGACACTTCCACATATTTGTAAAGGAATCTATTACATGGAAGGAACATTGCATCGCATTAACCTTATCCCGGAAAATATTCGTGCCTATGCCATCAATCGTCTTACAGTTTTGATACCTTACATTTTTCATGACACCCTATGACATCCCAGTTCGTTCCATAGCAAAATGGTTCAAAGTTTATTCTCTGATCATCGACCATATTTTTCCAACCGCATTTTGACCGAACTCACCATGCAACTTGTTACTTGAGTACATACGTAATTGTGATCTGGCATGTAAGTTCAGTAATTTCAAATGGGTTTCCGAAGTTCTTCTCCGAGTCCTTACATGATATATGAGGATAGGAATGAGTCAACTGTCGCGCCCATCATACGTGCTACTTGCGTGCTTACACCTGACTTGGGCTATGGCATCTATACTTGAGTTCCCAGAATCACCAAAGAATCAAGATTCAGAGTGTTGAACATGCGGTGTGCCATGGCAATCTGCGAGTCTCCCAGGCTGTAATATCTGCTTGCGTCCACGCTAAAAGCTTGAGCGCTGTCGGACAGACCATTGTTATATAGGCGGATGAGGATCACCATTTGTTCTTTAAGTTACTATCGAGGTTGGCGGCTCTGGCCAATATTAATGGCATGGCATCGTTTGAAGTGTTGAAGCGAGCCCTAAATATTACTAATATCAACACTACATACTTAGCGCTCAAAGGCTCTGTACATAACCTCTCTGTTTGCTTGATTAGACTCAGCGACTCCTTTTCAGGACCTTACTGTCATTGAATACCTGCAGAAGCAAGACGGCAGCTCAATTCCATTCAGCCTTAATTCAAGTACTCACCGGCAACACGTTACACGGGGAAGGCGCGTGGCGTTGAAACTAATCCATGGCTCGTGATCGAGACACCCTCGTAAGCCTGTTTGATTCCTTATGAGATGCTGATATACAACCAAGGCAGTGGGCGAATGGTTATGATGAGACAGTAGAAGTTAATCAGCGTGCATTGATCGACAAGGTGTTGGCACGATATTCGGGCGAATTCACAGGTGCACTATACCTGCTGGTTTTTTATTTGAGCCCGCAGCCCTGACGGGCCTGCAGTATTTCGTGAACTTCTTCAGAACTCAGATGATGCACAGTCTTCCGCGGTTGAGATACATTTTGAGACAGAGGAGTATCTGCGACGCAAGAACAGCAAGGATGGGATGCAACCAGAGGACGGTGTGGGTTTCCCGGACCTCAAAGCCACTCCAGTTCGTACCATACTAATTATGCTGCAACTTCTATGTTTGTTAATCAATTATTGTAGGTTTCCCAGTGGACCTTTCGGAATAACGGAATTGTGTTTCGCGACGAGGACTGGAATCGGCTTAGGAAAATCGGTATGTAGCGCACCTGAAGCTTGATTGATATGAATACTATACTCATTTGTATAGCTGAGGGAAATCCGGACGAGGAGAAGATTGGCGCCTTCGGTGTTGGTATGCTCCCCCATGCCATTAATTTAATTCATTTCCTACCATCCTTGCAGGTTTTTATAGTCTGTTCTCCGTGACTGAGGAGCCATTTGTTATTTCAGGAGGTAAGAATGCCTCCGGGTATTGTTTTATCTTTCTGACAGAATGAAGGTCACGGAATGCAATTTTACTGGAAGGACAAAACTGGAGACCAAGTACGCATATTAATTGATACTTAACATTAGCTGACTTCCTGAAGCTTCTTGTACGACGCGGTGATCTGCCATCTAAAGATGTTCTCCAGTCTAATCCGTGGACCACGTTTGAGATGACGCTCCGTGAACAGGGACCTGTTCCACAGCCTTTCGATCTAACGCGATTCCTTGCAAGCAGTATCACATTCATGGTCCACCTTCGTTCAGTCAGCGTCTTTTTTGACTCTCATCGCTTGGCCCATCTCACCAAGTCTCCCGGTATTCCAAGGGAGCTTGGATTACCCAAAATGCTGAAAAAATCTAGTGGTTTAGGTTTGATGAGTGTGAAGAGCGTGCAGTCTGCTGGCGAGCACTTCCCCTTGCTACTGGTCGCCTGTATGGCTGATGCATTATTCTAGCAACTCGTATCCAGGCGCAAGTCATGCATGCTGTATACGATCTTGGCACTGAGAAGCCTCTCGTCCTCCCAGTCGGAGAACCACGCAAAGTCTCTCAAGGCGGGTTTTTCTCGTCTCTCCTCAGCACTTTTACGTCACACCACCAGCCTGTACTCGCAAAGCCTGTACCGCAAGCTCAAGTCAACAAAGACCCCACGGAGGTTACACTTCAAGTGTCACACTCACAATGTTCAATGCGGACGTAGACGTAAAGCTGGATAAGAAACTTCAGAGCGAACTACATCGGTCCACAAAGAAAAACCCACCCAATCGCTTAAACTACAGCCTGATCTATGTAGGCTTTTGATCCGCAACCTTGATTTTGGCTTGCGACTGATTCCTTTGCAGACAGGAAAAGACGAGTACAATGTGAGTATAGAAGAGGAGAAGAGCCAGCCCGTATCTTGTGGAAGTGTCTTCCAGGGTCTCAGAGCTGATCTAAATGGGTCAGTATCTTGTTTTTGTGGAAGAGTCTGTGGCTGTGACTCATGTATACAGTGCTGGCCAAGCACATGTGTTTATTGTAAGAGCGATCTCAAGGAAGTGATCTAAGTTGACTAAGGAACGTAGGGGCACGCAACCGGACAGACAACGGGTATTGGCGGTCATATGGCATCTAGATTTATCCCAACGGTTGAACGCGAGTCGATAGATTTAGTGTGAGTCTATTTGTATTGCTCCATGCATGCATCTGACAACATTTACAGCGACCGTAACGTCGCAGGTGCGATCTACGTGTTCACCGCTGAGTCAATAACTGATAGTGATATAGTATGGAATAGAGAGCTGTTGTACGTTGGTGGCTATCTGTGTCGAGCAGCATACGAGATGGAGCTCGAAACTATTCGGGTGCTCTGGAACGAAGCTGCAAGTTCATCTAATACGAACAGTTTTCATCCGGACCCACAACTTGGCGATTGGCTGCGGGATCGGTTCTTGCATGTCCTCAAATTCTTCACATTCCATGTCTCAACACCTTCTTCCGATGTCGCACGTTTCCTCGAGGCTGCTTTCTTTGGTTGCTCCCCTTTGCCACTCAAAGTTCTTTCAACAACGGGAGTGCGCGATGCCTCTGATGTACGCGCTCCTGACCCCATGTTTTCGTTGTTCCTCAAACACCTGCCTGTCCTTCCTACTTTTGTTCTATCTTCTGCTCCTCTTGCTATTAGAACTCTACAAAGCAAAGAACTGATCACAGATATTACATTCTCGGATGTCCTGGCTCAACTTCGCCAGCATCCGCTGAATGAAGAAGAGCTCATCGCTTGTCTCAAGTGGTGGGTTGGTGTCGGACAGCAAGATCCAACGCACGATACTACGCGCGCTCGCACCGAGCTTCTCAATGCCACTATCCTCAGTCTAGGCTCAGGAAATGATGCCAGACCGATTCCCCTATCGATGGTGCAGTACTTCATTCATCAGCGTTTGATTCCGCTGGATGGGCCCTTGCCCGATACTCTCATGCCTCTGAGCGTCACGAAACAATTTACGCAGGAACAGCTGAGAGCTTTTGGGTGGCGGGAATTTTCGATTCACGACTGGATGCAGCACATCTTTAGACCAGATGTTATGAATGCTAATCCGGCACAAGACGTAACCAGGTCTTCGGAATGGGCTGAGCGAGTTTTGACCGTTTTGGCTCGCACATGGCCATCGTTGTCAAAGGAGTCACATGAAACTATCAGTGCTATGCTCGCCCAAAACTCGTGCATTCCAACATCTTCAGGTCTACAAAAGCCACAGTTGGCGTACTTTCCCAGCGCTAATATATTTAACGATCTACCTGTCGTTACTTTTACGTCTGGTGGTGCGCTCAAGGGCAACATGGAGAAGCTGCTCTCCTTTGTTGGCGTCCGAAAGCATGTGGACCTTCAGGTTGTTTTTGATCGGTAAGGCACTATGCATGATATCACGGAAAGCTATTCATGTTGTAGCAGGATGGTCAAAACTGGGGACTGGACAATCTCAGATCTGATTACGCATCTAGTCACTATCCAGAGCACCTTAACTCCGGATGAAATTACGAAACTCCAAATGACGTCTGCTTTCTCAAAGGAAGGCGAGAACGCTCTTCCAGGAAAGAAGTCGCGATATAGGGCCAGTGATCTTTACGAACCGTCTATCACAAATCGTCAGCTTGGTTTGCCGATTATCGATTGGGGTGAGAAGACTAAATGGCGAAGCAGCTCCGAAGAAGGTCCATCTCTTCTCTTGCATGTTGCCCCCCTCATTTGAGATCATATTTTCCTTCTAGCAAAGCTTCTCCATCGACTCGGCCTGCGAAAATATCCTCCTTTGGACTTGACTGTCAAACTCTGCGCTTCATCTGAGCCAGACATTCGTTCTGCATCATTCAAATACCTTATAGACAGCATCCCTTCCAGATATCCGGACTACAAACGTGAAAATTTTGGCCATATTGCCTTCATACCAGCAGTGAATGACTCTGGGCCTTGTATTGGAACTCCGAACGAGGTCAGTGAGAACTTATATATCATACATCTAAATTAATGTGTCGGGCTTGATAGGTATTTGTATCACATCAGTGGAAGGTCCTCGGGTTTTCAGTCGTTGAAGATACTGTTCGGGATATTGCAGTAAGCAAACTAGGCTTGAAGGAACACCCACCAGCTACCAGGATCGTGTCATTGCTTGAGAAAACATCTCCTCAAGATCAGAACGTCGCTCGTCGATGGTTTGAGATTCTAGCAGGCCATGTTGCAGGTTTGCTTTGTTTAGCACACATGGGGACCTTGCTAACGCTCATACAGACTTCACTTCATCTCAATTATCAATAATCTCGGGGTTGCCGATCGTTCCTACGCAGGTCGAATCTGGCTCCCAGGCGCTGCGTTGGCTTTCTCCTAGCCAATGTTATCTTGGAGGGGCATCGAAGGGGCAATTTCACTCAAAGTTGTTCGTCTTTGTGGATTTTGGCCCTTCTGCCAACAGCTTTTTAAGTACATGTGGCTCCAAGCAAGAACCCTCTGTAGAAGAGGTAGCTAGCATTTTGGTCGCCGACCCTCGAAGATTCTATGACTTGACGGGTGGTTATGAGAAGTATGTGGCCTAGCTTTCCGCTACAATGTACACTCATTTGCTCCTCAGTTACCTTATCGAACTGCGTAACTTGGCTGTCAACGCTCGTCTGCTATCTACAGGCGCGCTCGCCCGAATGAAAGTTTCTCCCATTTTGCTTGGTTTTCGACGGCAAAGAAAGTCTCGAAAGGAATCAAACAAAGCCCTCGATCTCGACGAGGACGACTGGGAGCTGCTTTACGATCTTCGGAAGCCCCTGGATGTTGTAATCGCGGACGATACTAATGCATATCAGATGTTCGGAGAATGTATCTATACTGCACCGCAAGAGGATCTGATTGAAAGTTTGTCTTCAGCTCTTTACTGTGGTTGATCTTACTCTCCCACAGATTTTTATGCAATTCTAGGTTCCAAACGCCTCAGCGCTATCGTGAAGGAAGACTACAGGGTCAACTCAGAGATGAAGCATAGCAAGTCTGCAGCTGAGACACGTGCACTCCTGTTAGAGAGGCTGCCGCTGTTCCTCCATGAACACACACACACGCGCACCAAGGTTTCTCTCAGCTGGCTCTCTCACCAGGAAAATTTCAAAGTCAGAGTTTTCGGCAAATTGACCGTTGTGAAATCGCTTTCTTTTGGAGATAATACTTTGAGAAGGGAGCAGGATGCCTCAGCGGTTGCTAAACGTTTGGGTCATGGGCCTATTGAGCTATGGCTTTCAGGAAGCACGCAAGTGGACATGTATGAGTAAGTGTCTTGAGTTATGTTGAATCATCTGCAGTTTGACGTGACTCGTGTAGAGTAGCGACATCGTTGTGTCGCCTGCTGTTCGAGACGGTAAAAGTGAATGATGCGCTCTTGTTCATGACCATCCTTTCGACCGACTTGAAGGCTCTGAAACGGAGAGGTTATAACGGTGAATCTCCTAGTTCCCCTCGTTTTACCGAAAACCTGATGTACTGTTTCAGTGGATAAGATTTTGAGACAACAACAGAACGATCGAAAGTTAGTGGAGGCAGCCAGAGGAAGCTTCACACCGGTGCCAGTGCCTGACCCACGCATGAGTCAGAGTTTGGAGCCTGAAACGCGTTCGTTATCTCCCTCGCATCGCGCTAGAGTCCCAGGGAGTCGGGATACATCACCTCCTAAGGCAATAGCATCGAAACCCTTTTTGCCACCCGCTCCGGCTCCACCCATTATTACAACTTCAGCAGTGCCACCACCAAAGTCGTCTACTTCCGATGCGCCCCTCAACATACAATCGACAATCAAGACGTCGGACGACATCCCATGATTCCAAATGTTGTAAACAACACACTGCAGAACATCAGGCGCAAGATACCTGGCTTCAATAGTCCATCAGAAGACGCTCTTCCTCTTTCACAGGGGCAATTCCCAAATCCGAGGTAAGAGTCATTTGTTAGGGCGTGACTATTATTTTAAACTAGAGGTCTTCCAGGACACCTCCAACTGTGACTCCGCAGAGCAACATTCGTAAGCTTGGAGAAATCCACTTCACACTTGTCAAGATACTTGCTTGACATATTGCTAGGATCCAATGTTGCGATGGCGATCAAAGGTTGCAGACCAGAGGAAGGGAAGCTGGTACATAACAGACGCGAGATGCAAACAATCAAGGAATCTCTAAATGAGGGGTATTGTGACGTCTCCGGCCATGTCGCTGAGCTCGATCACATCGGTAAGCAGTGGATTAGGTCCTGAGCTTAATAACGCTAATTGATTGCAGGTGTTATGGGTACAATGAAAATCTTCGTCGCTCGGGGTGAGCATGCCATTGTCTTGCACGATGCAGCATTCACAGTCTATTGTATAGATGTTCCCGAACCCCATACCTTCATTGCGAGGAAACATGACTCCCTCGCGCGTTTTATTCACATTGTTACGCCCATTGCAGGCGTCTATAGTCTTCCGATGACTGCACTACACATCTTTTACGACCTAGCGGGCGGTTTGATCGCTTTTTAATCGGAACGGCAGTCTCTTTCTTAATTATCGCTTCTTCGAGGCATGGCGTGCGTGTGCATACTTGGAACTCCGTGCTTTCCTAATGTTGTCAACCGTAGATGATCAACACGTAAAGAATGGGGATATCAATCAGGCTTATATTTCCTGGTGAAGCATCATCAGACATCATAGCTTGAATTTACTGGATTAATGATATTCCCCAGGTACTTCACGCTAGCCCACGAGATCGCCCACAACCTCGTGCAACCCCATAACTCTGAGCACGAGTTTTATTTCTCTGCGCTCTGCGAAGCTCACATTGAGAAATTCACTCAACTCTTATCTCAGCAATCTGGCAGGTCGTGATACATAGTTGGACAATAATCACTTTCTTACCGGAATCACTTCGAATAGATGGATCTATAATTTTGAGCGATCCATCCATACAGAAAACAGCTGCTGCACATTGGTAATCATTCTTTCATCAGGAAAATTACAGTCATGTTTTGTCATTTCCAGAGCGCTAATGATAGAATTTAAAAATGTGATTATAAAAGTCCTGAGGTCTTGCAATACGGCTTGACCAGCAACGGAAGCTGGCTTTTGTTCTCAGGGTCACTGCGCAAGAATGGCCTCTGCACGATCGCCGACCTCTTTCCGACATCCGAAGCAGGAACAGCAAGCTCGAACTCAAAAGCTCGAACCAGGGTAAAGAGGAGAGCTTTCATCCTGTAAAAGGTCGTTATTATTGAAAATAAAATGAAAGATTGCAAGAAACATACTCCACTAGCGAAAAGCGATACCCAATACACGCACGCGGACCACCAAGGAACGTCAAAAGGTGTCCCCAGACCCCAGGAACTTGCGATGCTACCTCTGGAAGTGATGCCCAGCGGTCAGGATTGAACTCTTTTGCATCGGTTCCCCAAATCGCCTCCGATCTGTTAATTGCCAAGATAGGGATGAAAATCGGGTCGCCCTTGCTAACTCTGATGTAACCGTGATGAGATATTGATAGTCATTAAAAGGGACACTTGCAACGTACTTGATCCATCATGAACCACTCCATACTTGTCCGTAAAAGGTGTGTCCACTGGGAGAATATCGTCTTTCATCGCGATGCGAACTGTGCTAGGGACGGGGGCGTGCAAGCGAAGTGTCTCGCGCACGACCGCGTCAAGATACGAGAGCGCTACGAGTTCGTCCATGGACGGAGTCTCGGTCTCCACTGTCAAAAGTTCCTCCCGGAGCTTGGTTTGAATGTCCGGGCGTAGGCAGAGTGCATAGAGCGCCCAAGTTGTTGCCGTGCTGTCCGATTGTGTAAGTGTGGATTATCCTCTACAACTAGTGATATCCAACCTTGTGGTCTCATGTCCTGCGACCAAAAAAGTCGGGACCTCTAAGTACACCATAAGTATTCTGCATGCATAATTTCAAATGACAACATACGCGCAAGTACATCCTCGTCCGATATCCTCTGGTTCTCCGGGATATCGGTTGCCATATTGGCACGAACAAGTAAACTGAGTAAATCGCGCCCTTGAAGACTGCTCTTCTCAATGGAACCACCTTTTTCAGTGCTGTGAGAAGATATGACAGCGGCTTTAGCATCGTGCAGGAGCTGGCTGCCGATGCGACCCATCGTTTTTTTGGGCTGCATCTATCTTACGATCGCGATCAGAAGGCTGAATGCAGTTAGTGGCAATTTATGTCAGGTCGCAATGGTGAACTTACGATCCATCGGAGCAATGGAATCCATGCCTTAAGCATAGGCAGGATGCTAATCTGCTGACCGGCAGAAAACATAACCGAGAAGGCCTGGTTAAGTTCATTCGGTTTATCGGTCGCATTCAGGGCGTCAAACTCATAGTTAAAACCTACGATGCTCATTCGGTGCTGTTAGAAAACTTCTTCGGAAAGGACGTACCTGCAAGCCCGATGACGTCCAACGTCATTTTGCTTAGCCAGGGCATGATATCTATACGAGCCGTATGTTCACTGGCAACCGTCATGGTAGACCAGATGTCTCGAAGCTGGAAGACAGCGATGTTGACATACATATCTAGTGATAAACAAACCAAGCTTACTTTGATCGATTTGCTGATGAAGATGTCCGTTAATGCGCGAATCTGAGCGGGTCCAAAGGCGGGATTCTTTGGAAGACGTGGTCAATTAGTGCAAGGCAAACAAAGGCAAATCGTACCATAATCCTTCTCTAAGACATGGTGTCAGCATTGTGACCTTGAAATACATGTCAAAACATACCTGCTGACGATGTTGAGCGCCTTGAGATCGCCATGAGTGGAAGTGTAGATATCATGCAACCAAAATCGCACCTTCAACAAACAGGACACCTGACGCAATGTCAGACACTCGAGGATAATAGTAGACACATTAGTTCTGGCACACACCTTCGCCCAAAATTCTAGAAAGATTATACCGAACTTGTGACGGTTTCTGGTAATCACTACTATGGGTGAGAACATGGTTCAGTGCACGAGTATCCATCGTGAATAATCGGTCTGACTGAGAAAAGAATTTCAGACATGGTAAGTTTTGTAGCGCAGGAGGAATTGAACATACAAAGAAGAACCCTTTGTATTTTAGAGTTGTCCCATACTGCCCAACCCATTGCTCATGAAGCACTGAGTTCTCCTGAAAATTTTCAATGAGGACAGAGTCATGGTGTGTTTGATAGACCGCTATACCGCATTGAAAATGTCCTTCAAGTTCCCATACAGCCAGCTTGTTCCTTTTGGGCCTGGTAGTGCTCGCAGGGGCGACCTAAGATTGTGCCAGACTCGCTCTCCTAGCTTCCAGCATCCGAACCCAACGAGTACAGAGCTTGCTGAAAGAACAAGTTTCCAAAGGATATGGGTGATCATATTGAGGTAGATGAAGTTGCTTTTGACAAACGTCAAATCTGCTTATTATATGTATAGCGATTGTCTTGGGGAACTCAGAGAGTTAATCAGACGTCCTAACATCGTGTACATGCGATGTGCGCTGACGTGTGTATCTCGCCGAAGGCACTGAGCCCACGCAGACGTACGTGCCGTTGCATGTTGATCCGAGCGTGACAAATCCGTAGCCAGAGAATGCCAAGTACTGCGGCCCGCGGCCCCCCGGATCGGATGTTTTAAAATATAGTACTCTAGGCTTGCGCCAGGTGCGTCCGCTGCAACTGCGCACAGTCGATCTGCAAGGTAGCTGCGTGTATCCCCATGATGGAACGAATGTCTTCCTTCTGTATATGGTCTGACTATAATATGGGTTACTATATAGTAGTCGGCCTATGATCGATCTGATCTTGCATGAGGGTTTTTCAGTACAGCCAAGCATCTAGGCTAAAAGGCATGTTTGTGAGCAGTCACTCTGTGCATCTAAGTACTGGATCTAAATTTTGAACGTTGCTACGTTCAGCATGAGTAGTGTGTCGTGCAATATATCCGCAACATATCATATTTTGATCTATTGCAATCTATAACATGTGATCTTATGCTGACCAGTGTCCACCTATAGGCTATGTGTGTGTCAGGGCGCATTTGTTGGAAATTACTATTTTTAGTTGGAATGTCTCACAATAGCTTGAAATGGCATAAGACGCTGGGTACACGGCTAACTCTCTGGGGGGTCTGTGAGACCTTTGGGGTGGTTTGTGTCTTAACGGGGACTGGATGTTGTAATTCTAGGGGTTTTCGTCAAATATTACACAGACATAGTGCAAAATATGAATCATACCCTTATTTTCATGTGTATAACATACCTGTAAATGGAATGCTACATAATTGACAGGAATAATGTTAGCCACACATTGTGATGAAATATAACACACTAATGGGCCTTGCAGGATTTGGGAAGGTGCACAAACACCAGAGTAGCCAATAAAATGGCTCCTCATCAAGCCGAGGAGCCAGCTGTTATTGATGACTAACAGTACGATGTTGCAGATAAGTAGCTATACCCTGTACCAAAAATAAAAACGGAAGGGACGACCGCTATTGTTAAGGTCGTACTCAAAGGGTAACGGATCCGAAGGGCTTCGGCCTCAGCTCGTACGCTGTGCCCCTTTCCTGAGTATAGCCCTGTATTTCAGAATGCTATAAGTATCGTATCCGAAGATCCGGATGGCTGTTGTAGTGTATCCGAAGGTAAGGATTAGTATTGTATTCCTATCCGAAGATAAGGAATAGTATCGTATACTTATCCGGATGGCGTCCGGATATCGGACGGAAGTATAAGGACTAGTCTAGACAAGTCTAGGACTAGAAACTAGCAGAGTATAGACTATCCGTAGATAGAGGCGGATGCATATAGACTATCGGATACAATCCTTAAGTCTCGGAGGGTGACAAGAGTTGTTAAGACTCGAGTCCGGATAACGGAATGAGGACAATCTAAGATGATATTCGAACTGGGGTGCTATAAGACATATACAAGAATTTATATACGATAGAACTACACGAGAGGCTATGCACAAAGTATCGCAATGTATAAGTAACGCTTATTAGAAGTCAATCATAAGCTGGAAGATAATCACAAGTGAAGCGGATCAGTAAACATAGCTGGAAATTAATCACAAGTGAAACGGATCAGTAGAACATAGCCGGAAGAAAGCATAACCGATGAACTGGAAAGGAGGATATACTAAATGGAGGAAATAAGCAGTGTTTAACGTTATATGAACAGGATATGAATGAAGAAGCTTATCGTGACGGATCCGGTACGGATCTGTGGATCGGATCTGATCGGATCTGACATCCGGAACTTTGGATGAGAAGCGCGAATGTATGGGATATGACAGTATCCCCCCTTTAGGGCCGATCCCTAGAAGGCTAAAGAATCGTAGATCCGGTCCGTGAGAATCGATGGAGAAGAATGATGGTAGTAGTGCTGAGTTCAGATTTCCACAGATATACCAACGTCAAAGCATCGCAGATGATTCCTACCCCCCACTTATTAACACACACTAGCTTAACTTGAGAAATGTCTGGCAACAACTCTGGAGCTCAACAATCTGCTAAGGCTAGGCTTGAAGAGCTTAGGCAACAGATCCTGGATGCAGAGGAAGCGGCCTGGATGGAGGAAGAGGCTCTGAAGGCTCAGGAGGCAGAGTGGAAGCGCTTAGCGGATCTGGAGAAAGTGAGACAAGCGGAGCTTCGGATCCAGCAAGTGGAGGAGAAAAGGCGTCAGGATATTGTTAAGGAAATGGTGCGTTTCGGATCCGTTTGCTAGTCTTTTCACTAACGTTTCGGATAGACTCAGAAGATGTCTTCTAAGGAGGACGGATCCTGCACGCGCTGCTCCGGAAGGGCGCGGATCTGTCAATGGACGGATGCAGCAGCTAATCCTTTGGTAAGTCGTCCGGATAGCTTCGGATCCGCGTTTTTGACGTTCGGATAGATCAAGTCTTGTGACGCCTGCCGGAAGGATAAAGCCACCTGTCCCGGACGGCCTGGAACTGTCAAGGCCTCCAAGGGCAAGAAGAGACAGCGTGCTGCCGGATCCCCTTCTCCCAGGGGCAAGGGTAAAAAGCGTCAGCAGAGTCCCACTCCGGACGCTCCGGATTATATGGAGTATGATGACCAGGCTTGGGTTGCTGCTGCTAACAATATAGTGGCTGAGTTGACTAGGACCAACGCGCTCCTGGAGAAGAGTATAGAAGCGGCCAAGGGGAGTAGGGCTGCCACGGAGCAGATGTGCTCTGGATTGGAGCTGTTCCTTCAGCAACAGAGGGAATTTCAAGCCCTCTTGTTCAAGGAGCTTAGGCTTGACCCCCAGATTGCTTCGGATAAGGCTCGGATGGGTCCGGATGAGGAAGAGGGAGGTGATGAGGAGATGGAAAAGGTGTCCGGAAGTGAGGAGAGCAGATCCGGAGCGGATGAGGAGTCTATGGAGATGTAGATTTTCGGATCCGTTTTCTTAACTTCCGCTACTTGTACTTGTAGTTTCCGTTATGTACAATTTGTATACTTCAGTTTTGAATAGGACCAGGCTTGTCCGGATATGCTGAGTGATAATCCGATACTAGTTTGGACGCGTTTCCAAGTTCTGTAGCTAGTAACCATGAAGTTTCTTTGTCCGTTCCTTCATATCCGGACCATCGGACGAGGTATAAGAGTTGACATTGTCTTCTTCGACGGTCTAGCTTAGAGTCTAGGATTTCGGATATCTCATACTCTGGTTCTCCGTTAACTTCTACTGGAGGCGGAGGGGGTTGGATACGATTAGGAATGGTGTTCGGTGTTGCAGGTTCTAATTGGGACACATGGAAAACAGGATGGACGGAACGCATAGAATCCGGAAGTCGGACGGTAATGGAGTGTGATCCTGGACGAGCTATAATCTCAAACGGACCTAAGTTCTTTTCCGATAGTTTCTTGGACGGACGAGTGGAACGGAAGTATTTAGCTTTTACGAATACCTGTTCTCCAACTTTGAAGTCCGGAGCGGGTATCTGATGCGCGTCCGCAGGTCCTTGATATCTTTTCTGCGCAAGAGACATTTCTTCTCGGAGGAATAGGTGTAGCTCGTTAAGGTCTATAGCATAGTCACGGGCGAGGGCGGATGAGAGGTCGCGTTCTGGATGGATGGATACGTTCGGATGGTAACCCTTATTGGCGAAGAATGGTGAAACTCCAGTGGTAGCACTCGGAGCATTGTTATAAGCGAATTCTGCCAATGGAAGGAGTTCCGACCAGTTATCCTGCTGATAATTGCAGTAGATGCGGAGGTATTGCTCTAGGGTTTGGTTGGCTCGTTCCGTTTGTCCATCTCCTTCTGGATGATATCCAGATGTGAAGTGGAGGACCATATCGAGTGCCTTTCCTAGAGAACGGAAGAAATGGGATACAAATTCTGTACCTCAGTCCGAAGTAACATGAGAAGGGATTCTGTGCTTAGAGAATATGTGAAGCAGGAATAGTCTAGCGAGATCCGGAGAGGTAATGGTATCGTGAGTTGGGACGAATATAGCTTGCTTGGATAAACGATCAATGATAACAAGGATGGCTGTATAGCCGGATGAGTCTGGAAGTTGTTCGATGAAATCCATGGATATGGAATTCCAAGGTCTTTCTGGTATGGGGAGCTGTTTCAGTAATCTGAATGGCTTATGTCTCGGAACCTTGGCTCGGGCGCAGGTAGTACAGGATTTGACGTAGTCCTTAACATAGGTGCGTATACCCGGCCAGGTATATTCGCGCTGGATAAGCTCTAGGGTACGGTTCTGACCGAAGTGTCCTGATAACGGATGGTCATGGGTATTCTGGAGGACGCGAAGCCTAAGGTCATTGGATTCTGGAACGTATATGTGATTATCACAACGGAGGAAACCACTATCGTCCACGGTCCATCTATCGTCCGGAGGATCGGACATGCGCGCGGATCCGATAGGGTCATTAGGAAGTGTGGATAGGATATCCTTATGAAGCTGTTCAACATCCATAAGGACAGCTGCGTGGAGCACTGGAAAAGCTAAGGTTGATGCTCGTAGGGACGAAGCTAACTGTTCGGATGTGAATACGGGACGGAAATTATGAGGGTTAACTTGAGCGTAGTCCTTATCCCCCTCTTTGGGATAGACGTCCCAGCGTCTAGTAAGGGAATCCGGTTTAGCTCCAAGTTTTCCGGGACGGAAACGGATGATCATATTGAATTGGTGAAGGAATTCCGACCAACGAGCCTGACGGCGAGAGAGGAGTTTGGTAGTCGCAAAATACTCAAGGTTCTTATGGTCCGTGACAACGTCAACAGGCTCGGACGAGCCTTCTAGATAGTGTCGCCAGGTCCAAAAAGCTTCGTGAATAGCTAAGAGTTCCTTATCATGGGTATCATAATTGAGTTCCGGAGGGGTAAGGGTTCTGGAATAGAACGCTACTGGACGGATTCCAGAATCCGGACATACTATGGACAGTATGCCAGCGATAGCGTAGTCTGAAGCATCCGTTTCCACAATCAAAGGAACGTCCGGCATCCAATGCGTTAGTATTGGAGCCGTAGTGAAAGCTTTCTTGAGCGTTTCAAAGGATTTCCGGCACTCATCCGAAAAATTCCAAGGTGCATCCTTGCAGGTAAGCCGTGTAAGCGGAACTACGATATCCGAGTAGTTATAGATGAATCGACGATAGAAATTTGCGAATCCGAGGAAGGATTGAATATCCTTAACCTTCTGAGGTTCCGGCCAGTCTACGATAGCTTGTACTTTCTCATTAGACATAGTAAGGCCGTCCGGAGATAAGAGATAACCAAGGTACTCCACGGACGTGGAATGAAATTCGCATTTTTCGGGTTTGGCATAGAGCCGATGCTTGCGGAGGCGTCGAAGTACTTCTCGGACGTGATTCTTATGGGATGCGAGGTCTTGGGAATAGATAAGGATGTCATCCAGATAGATGATAATGCATACGTCTAGCATATCGGCGAAGACGCTATTGACAAACCGCTGGAACGCGGCTGGTGCATTGGTAAGACCTTCGGGCATAACCAACCATTCATAGGAACCATAGCGTGTTCGGAAGGCAGTCTTCCATTCATCTCTGAACGTGATCCGGACGAGATGATAAGCAGAACAGAGGTCGATCTTCATATAGATTTTGGCGTGGCTAGGGGATTCTAATAGGTCGGATATGAGGGTAACGGATATCGGTCTTTCTTGGTTATCTGGTTGAGGCCACGGAAGTCTACGCAAAGGCATAAGGAACCATCCTTTTTCTTGACAAAGAGAATGGGTGCTCCGTGAGGAGAGGAAGAGGAACGGAGGAGTCCGGTAGCGATATTTTCATCAAGAAACTTTCTAAGAGCTTCAAGCTCTACCGGGGATAATGGATAAATAGTTCCAAGGGGTGGGGCGGATCCTTCCTCCAAATCGATCTTGAGATCATACAGACAATGAGGAGGAAGTTGACTAGCCTTTCCCTTATCAAAGACATCCGCAAACTCGTGATAATCCGAAGGCACTCCGGATAGGTCCAGACCTTCGGACGAGAGCTTAGCAGAGCGGAGATCTACTCCAGATGGACGAAGGTAAATGCTGAACTGGGTGGATCCTTCTAATTTACAGGCCCTGCAAAAGGCTACTGCATTGATTAGCGATATATTAGGAACCGGGTTATCAGCAGATGGTTCTGGCAAAGTCGGAGGGTGAGGTTCCACTGTAGGAATGGGATCCGGAAGTGGAGGTGACGTCGGAGGGGTCGATGGCATTCCATGAGATGTCGTCTGGAAGTCGATGCTGCCTGTAACCCAATCAATCAATGGATTGTATAGGGAAAGCCAGCTATATCCAAGAACGATAAGACAAGATGAATCCAACGGAGTAATGTAAAACGTTTCGGAGGTAACTTTGCCAGAAGAGAAACGAACGGAGAGATCTATAGCTTCGGAAATGGTAGTATTACAAGTACCGTCAAACAAGCGGAGCGGAATAGGAGGAATCGGATATGTACGGAGCTTTTGTTTTCGGACGAGACTAGTTTCTATAAAACAATGAGAGGAACCACAATCTACAAGAGCTGGAAATTCAGAAATACTAGGATAGTCCGGAAATGAAACGTATGGACAAAGTGAAGTCGGATTCAAAAGCGCGACAGCGTTGAGTCTTAACTCCTTAGCACGGGTCGAGTCAACGCGACCCTCATCCCGTGCGGAGTCAGGAGGGTCGCAGACTATTTTTTTGCTTCGGATGAAGCCTCCTGTTTAGTTTCAGAAGTGACCGTGGCTGCACGTCCTTTAGCAGCACGAGAGGTCGACTTAGTGCAGTCCCGAGCAGTGTGCCCAGGTCCGCCACAGAATAGGCAGAGTTTCTTATCCAAACATCTTTGACGTTCCTCGGCCGTAAGCTTTCCATCCTTACCCAGCTTGGTATTAAGATCCGGAGCTTTCGGAGCAGACGAGGTAGACGCGGACGCGGGTTTAGCGAATTTGTTCTGTCCAGATCTGTGATTTCTGGATCCGGACGGATGGGAACTAGCGCGGTCGGATGTGGATGGTTTCGGAGGGTTGGATGATGAGGACTTGGTTTCTCTAGAGATCTCACCCTTACGTTCCCAGTAATGGGCATCGATAGTCTGGGCAAGGGTTTTGAACTCTGAGAGGGTAGCGGGTTTACCCATGCGACTGATTTCGTCCTTAATACGAGCTGGAAGTCCGTTATAGAATTGGCGACGTAAGGCTCTGTCACCCCATCCGCGGACCTGCGAAGCAAGCCTTTGGAATTCTACAACGTACTTATTAATACGTTGTCCTTCGCGCATATTGAGTTGCTCGAGTTGCATCTCAGCATCTCCGGATGGGTCATGGGGTCCGAAATTAGTTTGAAGTTCTAGCATGAACTTGGAGTAGTTGTCCATCCAATCCGGACAAGGACTTAACCCGTCCGAAAGGAGGTCAGGTTCAAACCATTCGAGGGCCATGCCCTTAAGGTAGGACTGGGTGAAGTTAACTTTGGCCCGGTCCGAACGGAAGGTCTTGGGTTTACTCTGGAAATTAAGCTCGCATTGAACAAAAAATGCGCGCAACTTCCTAGGCTCGGATCCATCAAAGGTATCCGGCTCGCGAACTTTGACTTTTGAGTCGTCCGAAGGGGAAGTGCGTTGGTTATTACGCGCAAGGTTATTGATGGCTTCGGATAACTGCATGAAAACGCGGTCCTGAGCGTTAAGGCCATCGTCTTTGTCGTGATCTGGTTCATCATCCGGATCTCCACCTTCATCATCAGGTGGGTTTCTGCCTGGAGTATCATCATCTTCATCATCAGGATCTTCATCGTCCGGGGCTAATCTGGATGGAGTACGCATAGGGGTCTCTGGGTGCCTACGGTTCATCAACTCGGATATGCTCTGAGCTGGTCTGGATATACTAGCGCGTCGTTGAGAGAAACTGGTGAAGGTATTGACTATGGGTGTAGGGTCTCGTCGCGTGGACACAAGTCCAGCGTTATGGAGGGAGTTCTGTGTAGTTCTAGTGGGTGCCATGGAGAGTGTTGTAAGTATACTCGGAAAGGTGTGAGTTCGAATATACTGTTAAGGTCATACTCAAAGGGTAACGGATCCGAAGGGCTTTGGCCTCAGCTTGTATGCTGTGCCCCTTTCCTGAGTATAGCCCCATATTTCAGAATGCTATAAGTATCGTATCCGAAGATCCAGATGGCTGTTGTAGCGTATCCGAAGGTAAGGATTAGTATTGTATTCCTATCCGAAGATAAGGAATAGTATCGTATACTTATCCGGATGGCGTCCGGATATCGGACGGAAGTATAAGGACTAGTCTAGACAAGTCTAGGACTAGAAACTAGCAGAGTATAGACTATCCGTAGATAGAGGCGGATGCGTATAGACTATCGGATACAATCCTTAAGTCTCGGAGGGTGACAAGAGTTGTTAAGACTCGAGTCCGGATAACGGAATGAGGACAATCTAAGATGATATTCGAACTGGGGTGCTATAAGACATATACAAGAGTTTATATACGATAGAACTACGCGAGAGGCTATGCACAAAGTATCGCAATGTATAAGTAACGCTTATTAGAAGTCAATCATAAGCTGGAAGATAATCACAAGTGAAGCGGATCAGTAAACATAGCCGGAAATTGATCACAAGTGAAACGGATCAGTAGAACATAGCCGGAAGAAAGCATAACCGATGAACCGGAAAGGAGGATATACTAAATGGAGGAAATAAGCAGTGTTTAACATTATATGAACAGGATATGAATGAAGAAGCTTATCATGACGGATCCGGTATGGATCTGTGGATCGGATCTGATCAGATCTGACATCCGGAACTTCGGATGAGAAGCGCGAATGTATGGGATATGACAGCTATAATGACTATAAAGTAGGGAGGGAAATGGGAGGGAGATGGAAAAGGGATAAATAAAAAGAAATAAAAATACAAAGACGCACAACAACCTCCAAAAATTAGATATTTGCAAAAGGGGAGTCTGAACAGCAATGCTTGCAGCAGCATTGCATTTTTACGCACATATTGTTCCCAGGTTCCAGAGTGCCATCAACCAATGGCACAAATCTGCTCCGGTGATACACCTCCCACGGCAAGAGAAGTAGCACCTCCTGCACGCATCGAGTGACCCGAAACTGAATCAGGGAAAAATTTCCAAAGTTTTCAGATGAACCAGGAATGAGTTGGTGATCAACCATCACACTGCAACCAGAGGTATGGATGCAATGGGAATTTTGAGTCACGAGATGCCAGAGAACGTGTAAAGAGAGGCGATTTCCTTCATACCATGTATCAGTCTTGTCTCGCTGAATGTCATATCTTGGATTCTGGTGTGACAATTAAGTTTTCTTTGGGCTGATATGAGCTTTACTTACTTTACTTTACATTCATTACATTTGTGGCTTATATAAGCATGTTTCCCTTTCACCAGTACCAGTCTGAAGTTGGATGAGTTTTCACAACCTCTGAGCTCGAGCCTAGATCAGAAACCCTTTAGGGTCAAACACTGTCTTCTAGGACATAGCAGCTAGGCAGGGTATTGGCCACATATTGGTTAGGGAGTGTTCCTACTACCTAGCCAAGTTTGTGCATCACACCAGACCTACCCTATAGTTGGATTTATGGACTAATCCTTAGATTAGATTCCTAGACTTCATCCATAACCATTTCCAGTCTCATCCACTATCACACTTGTCCAACTACCGCTCATCCGTCCGATCTGATATGCCTATCTGCTCCGGATCTGATACGATAAGCTTTCTAATTCATTACCTGTCTATATAACGTTAACACAGCCTATTCCTTTATCCGGTATTCTCTACCTTTCAGATAACCAGTTCTATACTTACCCGATATCTTCACTGCTTGTCTATTACCAGTACTCGGTTGTTTACCTATCCATTATGCTTACTGATCCGTTATCCTTTGACTGCGCTAATGTATATAGCCTCGGACACTGCCTCTGATTATTCTGTTAGCTACCTACAGTATATAAACTCTTGTAAATCTCAATAGATCCTCAGTTCAAATATTATATTGTCTTGCAGCATTATTGTGCTTGCACCTTAGTGTTGTAAGGATCCCTTCTCTATCCTTTGGGCCTAGGGATTGATGCCCTAGGCCAGAGCTCTGCTCTTCCATGTTTCCGGACTTTATCCATTTCCGGATCCTACCTTAGGCCTAATGGATTGTATCCTTAGGTTGAAGTCTTGCCTTTCCGATACTGTTACAATCACCCTATTCTTTTCTCACAGTATGCTTCTCTTCCATTCCACCATGTTTCCATATCACTTCTCTGGTTCTTCACTTACTTCCTTTTCACCTTGCTACCTCCTCATTCCTTTCTTATCTTTGACTCATCCTGACTCATTCCCCTATGAACTTCCCTTTCCTGTACTATTACCACTGGTCCATGCTCGTCTCCCCTACCTATTTAAAAACGTAGTTACTGCCTGTATTTCCCTAACTTGAATCTACTCAGTTCTCTCAGATAACTGAAACTCTAGCTCCTTGGGAAGGAGGCTAGCCTTTGTCCTCGAATAGCTCTAGATCCTGCGGGAGTCTAGACGATCGGATCCTGCGGGAGTCCATAGCCCGACGAAGTTCCACTTTAGTCGGTCCTGATCAGAACCACCTTTATTGGTGCTGCGATTGCCTTTGTTGGCATACTCTATCCGAGTCTGTAACAAAAGATTCAAGTTACCTCTGAACCCCTCCATTTGTAGGGATTATCCGTAATCAAGCTGAGATTTTGTTAAGGTCATACTCAAGGGGTATCGGATCCGAAGGGCTTCGGCCTCAGCTCATATGCTGTGCCCCTTTCCCGAGTATAGCCCCGTATTTCAGAATGCTATACATATCGTATCCAAAGATCCGGATGGCTATTGTAGCGTATCCGAAGGTCCGGACGACTATCGTATGGTATCCGTGTATAGAGGAAAGTAACGTATTCCTATCCGAAGACAAGGAATAGTATCGTATGATATCTGAAGGTAAGGATTAGTATCGTATTCCTATCCGAAGATAAGGAATAGTATCGTATACTTATCCGGATGGCGTCCGGATATCGGATGGGAGTATAAGGGCTAGTCTAGACAAGTCTAGGACTAGAAACTAACAGAGTATCGACTATCCATAGATAGAGGCGGATGCGTATAGACTATCGGATACAATCCTTAAGTCTCGGAGGGTGACAAGAGTTGTTAAGACTCGAGTCCGGATAGCAGAATGAGGACAATCTAAGATGATATTCGAACTGGGGTACTATAAGACATATACAAGAGTTTATATACGATAGAACTACGCGAGAGGCTATGCACAAAGTATCGCAATGTATAAGCAACGCTTATTAGAAGTCAAACATAAGCCAGAAGTTAATCACAAGTGAAACGGATCAGTAAACATAGCTGGAAGAAAGCATAACCGATATACCGGAAAGGAGGATATACTAAATGGAGGAAATAAGCAGTGTTTAACGTTATATGAACAGGATATGAATGAAGAAGCTTATCGCGACGGATCCGGTACGGATCTGTGGATCGGATCTGATCGGATCTGGCATCCGGAACTTCGGATGAGAAGCGTGAATGTATGGGATATGACAGATTTACAGCTTCAATGCCCAGAAAGACTACTTCATTCGCGGATTAAAACCCGCACTCCTTTCGAAGCTCTGTAACTCTGGAGACATTCCCATTGAAATGGAAGCCATGTATAAGAAAGTAATCTCCATCAAGAACACTTACCAGCTTCTCCTATCCCACAGAACCCTGACTTCTGATTCCCGAAACCGATCCACCAACCGAGGCCCGAAACCTCACTTTACCCCATGCAGGAATGACCCTGACGCCATGGACGTAGATCGACTATCAGAGGCTGACAAGAAAGCCTATATGAAAGAAGGCCACTGCTTCAAATGCGGTGAGAAAGGACACAGGGCTAACGACCCTGACAAGCACCCGAAGACCGGAGATGCCGACAAGAAGAAGAAAGGAAAGCAAACGGTAAGGCGCACAGCACCTGATGATGAAGACACCACCAAGATCGAAGAACTCTCTGACAATGAAGAACTCGACGCCAGAAGAATGGATTTTTGAATGGGAGGCCTACTGCAATGTTAGCCACCTCCTCATTAGATGTATGTATCGTTCAGAATGTAGGAAAACCTAAAGAATTAAGGGTCCTGGCGACCATCTTTTCCTCCATACACCCTGACAAATCATTGCAAACCACCGCTGTTGTCAATTTGGCACAGCCGCCACATTCATCCACTGGATGTTTGTCCGAAAGCATGGCATCAAAACCCATCGCTTTACTACCCCTTTTCCTATCCGAACCACTGACGGAAAGATCTCTGAAAATCCCATCATGCACTACTGTCACCTCGCAATCAAGATAGACGGGAGATTAATGTTTGGAAAATTCAACATCATGAACATGAGTGACCGTGACATGATCCTCCTCGGAAAACCTTGGCTAACTGCCATGAACCCTGACATCGACTGGGCTAAAGATACCCTTTGACTCCCATCAACCCCAAGATCCCTCTGACTTGAAAAAGCCTTCGAAAAGCTTTGGAGAGAAAACTCCGTGCCAAATCCTATCCCACTACTGAAACCAAGAAAGAAAGTTTCAATTGAAGAAGAAGAAGACCTGGAGCAATTTACTCCCCTTCACTCCCCACTTCCCAAAGACGGGAAAAGAACCCTCGAACAACAAAAAGAGAAGAAGAAAAAAGAACCCGTCCCTGCTCTTATTCCTGATCCAGATGATGAACCACTGCAGTACGACACCATGGAAGATGTCTGGGACAACTCTTCTATGTTTGCCAGAAAAGTAGAAGATCCAGTAACTTACCCCATCAATGATGATGAGGTCTTGATCGAGTACGCTCAAGATGGAACTTCTGTTACTCTGCACAAAAACCTCTCCTTCAACTCACCTCTCACTTGTGACGGCACTTCTGCCTCCGAGATCCGATGAACCGCTGCCCTCAGACCCTTGAGAAATTCGTGGATCTACGCACGAAAGACCAAAGAAGATGAATATCTGAAGACTAGTAACAAGGCACAAGAATTTGCCCTTAAAGACGCTCAAGAAAAGAAGAAGAAGACCTTTGAAGAATTAGTCCCTGATTACCTTCATGACTTCACTGATGTTTTCGCCAAAGATGGCTTAAACAAACTTCCACCATCTCACCCTGGAGTAGATCATAGAATCAAAACGAAACCAGGATTCATTCCAAAATCTGCAAAAACTTATCCCCTCTCCCCGAAAGAAACCGACACTGTAAAAGCTTTCCTTGATGAGCATATTGCCAAAGACTTCATTCAACCATCAAAATCCCCGCAAGCTAGCGGATTCTTTTTTGTAGGAAAGAAAGATGGCTCTCTTCAACCCTGCCAAGACTATCGCTACATCAACAAATGGACGATAAAGAATGCCTATCCCCTCCCCTTGATTCCTCCCCTGATCGCTAAATTAAGCGATGCGAAATTCTTCACGAAAATGGATGTCCAATCTGGATATAACAACATCTTGATCCACCCTGATGACCGCTGGAAAGCAGCATTTACTACTTCTTTCGGACTCTTTGAACCGAAAGTGATGTTCTTCAGCTTATGCAACTCCCCAGCAACGTTCCAAGCCTACATGAACCAGACCTTCCAGAAAGAAATCGCTGAGGGATGGATGATCATCTATATGGACGACATTCTTATATTTTCAAAAACCCTTGAAGAAAACCAGAAACAAACTCGTCGCATTCTTGAAATTATCCATAAAGAAACCCTATTCCTGAAACCTGAAAAATGCACCTTTGATGCTCAAGAAGTCGACTATCTCGGTATGATCATCCGCCCTGGGCAAGTAGCCATGGACCCTGCCAAGCTGTCTGGTATCAGCCAATGGCAAACCCCCTCCTCAGTTAAAGAAGTCCGATCATTCCTCGGATTCTGCAACTTCTATCGTCATTTCATCTCCCACTACTCCGACCTCGCATGACCTTTGATCAATCTAACAAAGAAAGACACCGTCTTTGCATGGACACAAGCATGTACTGATTCCTTTGAGAAGTTAAAGCAATGCTTCCTCTCAGAACCTGTCCTCCAAAACCCTGACCCTTCCCGACAATTCGCCTTAGCCACCGATGCTTCGCTTGTTGTGACTGGTGCAGTCCTACTCCAGACTGATGAGAACGGAGCATATCACCCTTGCAGTTACCTCTCGCAATCCTTCAACCCCGCTGAATGAAATTACCAGATCTACGATCGTGAACTCCTCGCAATCATCCGCGCCCTGAAAGCTTGGAGGCACTACCTCGAAGGGAACCCTCACCCTGTTATCGTGTTCACCGATCATAAAAACCTCCTATACTTCTGATCCGCACAAAATCTCACACACTGCCAAGCTAGATGGCAATTAACCCTGAATGAATTTGATCTTGAACTACATCATGTCCCAGGAACTAAACTTGCTGCCCCCAATGCCCTTTCACGTCGCCCTGACCACTCCTCTGACCCTGCTGACAATGCAGATGTCACTCTCCTCCCCGACACTCTCTTCACTCGAGTCGTCGATATCGACCTTGCCAATGCCTTGAAATCCACTAACCCATTTTCCAACCCTGTAATCATTGCTGCCCAGCAAGCCCTTGAAGGGCTAAGTGCACCCCCCATGAAATCCGCCCTTTCCGATTGGCGTCTTGATGATGGAACCCTATTTTATAAAGATCAAGCTTATGTCCCAGCTCATCTCCACCACCGTATCCTCACCCTTCACCATGATCACCCCACTGCCAGACACCCCGGACGATTCAAAACAGAAGAACTAGTCAAGCGTGACTACTGGTGGCCCGGAATGGGCACGTTCATTAGAAAATATGTTGAGGGTTGCACCCTTTGTCAGCAAATGAAATCCGATACTCATCCCTCCAACCCCCCGCTGACCCCTATCCCTTCTTCAGCAACATGCCCCTTCTCGCAAATCTCTGTAGACCTGATCACAGATTTACCTGAATCTGGAGGTTTTGACTCAGTCATGGTTGTGGTAGACCATGGGCTTATGAAGGGGGTAATTCTCTCACCCTGCAAGAAAACCATTACATCTGAAGGCATCACCCAACTATTTTTCAAGAAAGTTTTCTTGAGATTTGGTCTTTACGACAAAATCATCTCTGATAGAGGTCCCCAGTTCGCCTCTAAATTCGCCAAAGAACTTGGAAGACTCCTTGACTATGAAGTCGCCCTCTCCACAGCTTACCATCCCCAAACTGATGGACAGACTGAACGTCTGAACCAAGAATTAGAAACCTACCTCCGCATCTACTGCCGTTCTGCACCACTCGACTGGGTCAAGCACCTTCCTATGGCGGAATTCGTCCACAACCACCGAAAGCATGATTCTCGCAAAACCTCTCCTTTCTTCCTTATGATGGGATATGAACCTCGAGGCATCCCTCATATTCTCCCGAACTCCGCTATCCCTGCCGCAGAAGATCGAATTAGATACCTCCAGAAGACCAGGGAAGCAGCCATCGCATGTCACAATCTTGCAATGCAACACATGGCCGCTCGATCCTTTGGAAAGAAGTTTGAACCCTGGAAAGTCGGTGAGAAAGTATGGCTATCGGCAAAGAATCTCATCTCCACCTTCCCTTCAAAGAAGCTCGCTCCTAAGCAATACGGCCCCTTCACTATCGAAGCCGTCCTTTCCCCTATCACATTCAAGATCCAACTTCCCTCCTCTTGGAAATCACATCCCGTCTTCCATGCCTCTGAGTTATCATCCTATCAAGAAACAGAAGTCCATGGTCTGAACAACACCAAACCCCTTCCTGATATTATCAATGGTCAAGAAGAATATGAAATTGAAGCCGTTCTCACCCATAAGGGAAACATAAAAGGAAAATGCCGCTTCCTCGTGTCATGGAAGGGTTACCCCTCTTCTGATAACTCATGGATACCCGAAAAAGAAATAAACAACACCCAAGAAATCCTGAAAACCTATAAGAAATGTCTCAGAATCTCTCGACTCCTCATCAACTAGAACTCGAAACATGCCTTCTTCGCAATCCTCCCAGTCCTCTCTTGAGAGTCACTGCTCTCAACTTGAACTTCACCATAAACGCGCCCTTGTAGAATCAACCTTGCTTTCCCTCCCATGCACTCTCCCTTTAGACCATTTCTTTTCCAAAGACCCAGTCACCCTCTCCCTCATCACCGCTTACCGCAGCATGGACCTTTCCTCCAGCTACGCCCATACTATTAATACCCCTGAAGAAGAGGCTACCAAGCACTCCATCATTTATCATATGACCAAGATCAAGCTCATCCTCGCTGACCGACTCCTTGAACGTGTGTTCAAGCAAGCACTCACCCCTTCAATGGTTCGCGAAATCACTGAGTCTAGACACGGATCTTGCGATCCCTTCAGACCAGCCCCTATGCAACCCATGCGTTCTCCATCACTAGATGTTCCTAGCTCCCCATCCGAGGCTTCAGAGGAAAGCACTCCAGTTCCACCACCTTCCTCTCAACTCGCTATCCGCTCATCCGGAGCTCCTTGTAAGAGTCATGGAAAAAGAAGGAATACCGTCACATTCGGAGTAGGTCTATCTCGACCGTACACACCATCCCCCGCTCCCCTCATCAAAGAGGAAGACTCTGAGCCATCTATTGCACCCCAGGAACCATCACGTGCACCTTCCCCCACTGATGATTGTGCTCCTTCGGAGGAGACCTTTTATGACCGCAACGGAGTTGATTACTCCAGGATGACTTGCCGCTATTGCAGAGGAGACAGGCATCATCAGATCCATTGCCCCCGCTATTTCTGTCGTATCTGCCACAACCATGCCCCCAAACACCTCACCTGCTTCTGTCCAAAACTAAAAGGAAAATGCCTCATCGCAGCCAGACCAGGGTCCTGGCTCTTCCTCTCCCAGTTGAAAGCATATGAAGACCGCATGGATGAAGAGTATGAAGCGATCGAGAAGAGGACTCTTACTGACGACACCTTTTCCATTGACCTATACTTAAATTTGGATAACTAAAGTCGGAGACTTTAGACACTAACAAGGGGGTAATGTTACAATCACCCTATTCTTTTCTCACAGTACGCTTCTCTTCCATTCCACCATGTTTCCATATCACTTCTCTGGTTCTTCACTTACTTCCTTTTCACCTTGCTACTTCCTCATTCCTTTCTTATCTTTGACTCATCCTGACTCATTCCCCTATGAACTTCCCTTTCCTGTACTATTACCACTGGTCCGTGCTCGTCTCCCCTACCTATTTAAGAATGTAGTTACTGCCTGTATTTCCCTAACTTGAATCTACTCGGTTCACTCAGATAACTGAAACTCTAGCTCCTTGGGAAGGAGGCTAGCCTTTGTCCTCAAATAGCTCTAGATCCTGCGGGAGTCTAGACGATCGGATCCTGCAGGAGTCCATAGCCCGACGAAGTTCCACTTCAGTCAGTCCTGATCAGAACCACCTTTATTGGTGCTGCGATTGCCTTTGTTGGCGTACTCTATCCGAGTCCGTAACAGATACCCACACTCATTCCAATCCTTATCCAACTCTGTCTCTACCTAAGGGTAGTCTATATCTGTCCACGTCCACTCCAGAACCCCTATCCAGAGCTCTGGACCACTATTCCTGCCTTGGACTGTGTCCTTTGCAGTATCTCCACCTTACGTATGTCTTCACTAAGGATTGATATGCGTGTTTATCCCACATCCTATCAAGTGGATGGAACTCCATCTAAGTTTCCGATACTTGTCCGGAAGTTTCCCACACTCATCCGGACAGTTCCCACGCTCATCCAGAAGTCCTTTGGACACACCACCAGAGTTGTCTGCCTCTGAAGTCCTACAGACTTTGTTAGGACCTTATTGGACTTTATCCAAAATTAAGGGCACCATACTGTTAAGATGGAAGTGAAGTGGGCCGCTTCTAGAGGCTACTGAGAGACCAAAAGAGATGAGGACTGGAGTCCAGAGTAAGTTGCCAATGTATTGATGAGTATAGTAAAGTTATACAGTACCTAGAGTCCAGAGTAAGTTGCCAAAGAGGCAGGGAGCACTGGACTCTAGGATATGGGTGATGTTTTGTAAACAAATGTAAACAGATAAGCAATGAGTCAAAGGGAAGGAATGACTTGATCTAGGGACATCCTAGGGAGGTCAGAAAGTTAAGTATGTATGAAGTGAAATGTGGGGAATATGTAGAGGTGAATAATCATATAACTAACAGAGAGATCGCCCAAGGATGTCTGGAATGGTGTGTGGAGGAAATTTCACAATCTCGCAACTATACTATACCTGCTTCCTCTCTTTGAGGAATATTGATTCCTGTGTTCATCCATGTACCTCATACCCATGTATTTCTTGTAGACTATGTTTGCACATAAAATAGGACAATAAATGTATCATGTTCTCTCATCATCCTGGCCAAAAGTAAATCTGTTTCAAAATTTGCAACACAATGCTAATACTGAGCGGGTCTCAGTACTGAGCTGAAATCACAACGACCAAGCAATCTGCATTAGGCCTACAATAGTGGTTACCTTGACCTCAGTGTTGATGCTCACCAGATATCTAAGCAATGACTGGTTGACCTCATGAGCTGAACATTACATCAAGGTTTAGATTACAGCAACATGTCTACATCACTTGCAGGTGCTATCACCATTTGCCAGACCTTTCTTAGACCCTTCAAAACAGTGGTTCTTAATACAGGCAAAAATTGTATCGCTAAGACCATTGGTCTATATATTTTTAATTGGTTCCTTGCGGACTTGATTGTGACCAGACTGAGGTACACAATTGAACTTCCATCAAATGTTAGGTAACACAAAATACACATTTGGCTGTGTAGTGTAGGTACGTATGGGGGGCTTGGCTATATCTGTCCCCAAGTGTCTGGGTGTTAAATTTGGAACTGTGGTGATTATTACCACTGGCAGTTGTCCCAATTAGGTCACATCATTGCCAAACCTTCGTGCTCACTGTGCATGACAGCAAGCTTGACTATCTCTCTACTGTGTAGACTGATTTGAACCAAATTTTAGCAATGCAAATTGTAAATGATATTAGGTAGAATAAGAGGCCTATCCATGTCCAAAAAGTAAAAGAACTATAACTATAGTTTATCCTCACTGGTACTGTCCTTGTCAGATGATAGCACAAACTCTGTGCTCTTTGGAACCTGTGCAGATGCCCCAGACCCTCGTGAACACTTTTTTGGGTGTCTATTCTCCTTCCTGTTGCCTTTGTGTGCCACCCCAGCATCAAAGTGCTTCTTGTGGGGCATATCAATGGTTTCTCCTCTCTTACAGTGTGTGGCTAGTTGGGTGCTATAGTACTCCCATTGACATGGAAACATGCAGAACCAGTGGCAAGAGCCATCTTTAAGAGTGTTTTGGAGCTTCAGAAGGGCATTGTGATTGTTGAGACTGGTAGGGGACTGGAACGGAATGTCCTCAGGCCAACCCTTTAGGTCAATGCTGAGCTTCTCTTTGATAGCAATGCCAAAATTTGCGTAGTTGATGCATATATCATGTCTCTTAGTTATAGTTTCTAAAACACACTAGTCAGTATAATTTCAAGATGGATATAAAAGATGTACTTAGGCCAGAATTGAGCAGCTGAGTGCAAATGAGTTGCATGATCTGCACTGTCTCACACTCATTGATATGTATCTAGTGTATCAAAGTTAGTATTGCACAGGTGGGGACATGAGAAGGAATGTAAGTACATAATTTGACCTGACATACATGCTTATTGCTCCAGCTTTCATGTTATTTCATTGGCCTCCATTTGGAGGACGTCCTCCCAAAAGTCCATGATATTGTCCATCCCAAACCATGTTGCCTGGGTGGTGTTGTATACATGTCCATGTGAGGCAAAGAGACACACATAAGTCCCTGTTCAAACTGCAATACCATCAAGCTACAAATGAATTAGCAAGTGTAAGGCATGGTGTTACATAGAACTTACCATCTTGAAAACATTGTCTAATGTTGATTGGACATCATGTGCTGTGGCTGTGTTAGTTGCACAAACACTCATATTTTGAAGGGCACAGTGCTCATTGAGTTTGTTAATGAATTCCTGTTTTTCCTCAAGTGTCAGATTGTGCATACCCTCATCCTCCTTCACCAGGTCTTGGATTTTGTCAAGTGAGTGTTTTGCACCATGAGGTTGTTAGTTATATGATTATTCACCTCTACATATTCCCCACATTTCACTTCATACATACTTAACTTCCTGACCTCCCTAGGATGTCCCTAGGTCGAGTTATTCCTTCCCTTTGACCCATTGCTTATCTGTTTACATTTGTTTACAAAACATCGCCCATATCCTAGAGTCCAGTGCTCCCTGCCTCTTTGACAACTTACTCTGGACTCTAGGTACTGTATAACTTTACTATACTCATCAATACATTGGCAACTTACTCTGGACTCTAGTCCTCATCTCTTGTGGTCTCTCAGTAGCCTCTAGAAGCGCCCACTTCACTCCCATTTTAACAGTGTGCAAGGCTGGGATGACGTTTGTTGGCATGATAATAAGAGGAATGAGGTGTCTATAATACATGGTAGTGATCATAAAAGGAAATGTATTTGTGTGTCTCAGATGCGAAAAGTAGAGTTCACATCTGTGAGACACACAGGAGTACATTTGCGTTAGTTTGAAGTATATCAACTTGGTCTGTGCACAAAAGATATAATATCCTTACAGTGTAGTCAAGGAGTTTGGCAAGGGCATGAGAGAACTTTGATATAAACTGGGGTCCTCAATCTGAAATAACTTTATCATGAAGTCTGAATTGTCGATAGACATGTTTGAAGAAAAGTTTGGCTACCCCTTCTGATGTGATAGTTTTCAAGCAAGAGATCATAATTACCCCCTTACTAAGTCCATGGTCTACCACGACCATGATAGAGTCGAACCCCCTGGATGGAGGGAGCTCAGTGATCAAATCAACAGACAGGAAGGTAAAGGGAATGGTGGCAGTGGAGGGAATAGGGATGAGGGGTGGTGTGACTGGGTGAGTATTGGATTTCATTTGCTGACAAAGGGCACAACCTTCAACATATTTGTGAACATAAGAACCCAGGCCTGGCCACCAGAAGTCACATTTGACAAGTTCTTCTGTTTTAAAGCGACTGGGTTGTCCGGCAGTCAGATGGTCATGGGGCATGCGGTGGGAGAGACATTGGCTTGATCCTTGTAGAACAAAACAGAGTCAATGATTATCCAGTTGGACAAAGATGATTTCATAGGGGGAAGGCAGGACCATGCAGAGCATCAGTGGAGGCCAAGAAGATGGGGTCAGATGAGGGATCAGTGCTGGAAAGTGCATTGAGAAGGGAGTCGTCAAGAAGATGCACAATGTAAAGGTCGTACTCAAAAGGTATCGGATCCGAAGGGCTTCGGCCTCAGCTTGTATGCTGTGCCCCTTTCCCAAGTATTGCCCAGTATTTCAGAAAGGTATACTGTTAAGGTCACACTCAAATAGGTTTGGATCCAAAGGGCTTCAGCCTCAGCTCATATGCTGTGCCCCTTTCCTGGGTATAGCCTAGTATTTCAGAATACTATAGGTATTGTATCCGAAGACCTGAATGGCTATCATAGCATATCCGAAGGTCTGGATGACTATCGTATGATATCTGGATGTAGGGACAAGTATCATTACCTATCTGAAGATAAGGATTAGTATCGTATACTTATCTGAAGGTGCGTCCGGATATCAGACGGAAGTATAAGGGCTAGTCTAGACAAGTCTAAGACTAGAAACTAACAGAGTGTAGACTATCCAAAGATAGAGGCGGATGTGTTAGACTATCGGATACAATCCTTAAGTCTCGGAGGGTGACAAGAGTTGATAAGACTCGAGTCCAGATAGCAGAATGAGGACAATCTAAGATGATATTCAAACTGGGGTGCTACAGGACATATACAAGAGTTTATATACGATAGAACTAAGCGAAAGGCTATGCACATAGTAATGCAATGTATAAGCAACGCCTATTACAAGTCAAATGCAGGCCGGAAGTTAATCACAGGTTAACGGATCAGTGAACATAGCTGGAAGTAAGGATCACCGATATACCGGAAGGGAAGATATACTAAATGTTAAGATGTGAGTGAAGTGGGCCGCTTCTAGAGGCTACTGAGAGACCAAAAGAGATGAGGACTAGAGTCCAGAGTAAGTTGCCAATGTATTGATGAGTATAGTGAAGTTATACAGTACCTAGAGTCCAGAGTAAGTTGCCAAAGAGGCAGGGAGCACTGGACTCTAGGATATGGGCGATGTTTTGTAAACAAACGTAAACAGATAAGTAATGAGTCAAAGGGAAGGAATAACTCGACCTAGGGACATCCTAGGGAGGTCAGGAAGTCAAGTATATATGGAGTGAAATGTGGGGAATACTATAGTAAGTGTAATGATGCATATAAGGATATGAAGCACTGGAATGCATACTGTAGAGGTGAATAATCACATAACTAACAGATCTGTTGCCCATTTAAGTTTGGTTCTCGAAGAATCCTGTGCACTCTTGAAAAGAGCGTTGAGAATTGGCTGTCTGTTGTATAGGATATCTTTCATGGCAATATGATTGTTATATTTCTTGTCAGTAAGCAGCTCCAGCACAAAATCTGATACTGAGATTCCAATGAGCTGAAAGGTTTCGAGGACTTTGTCTATCGGTGCACTAGATGCCATTACTGATGCTAAATTCAATATACTGTGATAATATACATGTACTCAATAACTTATAATGCGTTTTCAGACTCTGTTTGACATTATTGAGGTGGCTGGCTTTTGTTTACAAACATTTTGTGCCAGCCACTGCTGGAGGAGTTGGGGGATAAAGTTATGCTGGGTTTGAAATATTTTCGCATGTTTCCAGTTTACCAAGCTTTACACTACCGTGCTCAGAGACCGCCCCCTTACCTCTCCAGCAAGGTGGGAATGAGACTGTGTCAGGACCTGAGTTTCAGCCAAAGGAAAACACCATGGTCATTGTTGACAAGTCCGGAGTTCATCACCTCAAGGTTTGATGCTGTCATTGCGCAAATGCCATGAGTCCAGACATTCAAATGTTTCGACGTGGATTTTTCCCTGCATCATTTAACAGGCCAAAGACTGTGTTCACCTTCAGAGTGCTGGATGATTTTCTATTGGACAACATTGAATGCGGCACCTCAGTGATGAACTATTACAGCAAGCTCTGGTGAATGACCTCTAGCATGTTTCCACACCTTGTTCCGGTAATGCTATATCTCTGTCATTACAAGGACATCACATCGATCAAGCATGTGGCAAGGATTGATACAGAGAACTCATGAGAGTTGCTAGACAGTGGAGGCAGTTGAAGACCATGAAATAGCATGGCTTTGGCATCATTCCAACAGCCTGACAGCAGGAGATCTCACATAATTTTGCCCGGCTTGTCCTCAGCCTGGGATTAATGTGTCCTTATGGAAATTTGAAAGCTGAACACCTGTATCCCATTAAGCCACTTGATGAAGTGTGGCTGTCCAATGGGTTGGGATTCATGGTGGGAAAGGACAGGTATAAGATGCATCTTGCAGTGGCTTCTGACACAGTGGAACAATTGAGCTGCAACAATCACTGGGCGGTAAATCAAGCAACTGTGGCTCAGCACAAGCTTGAGTCCACAGGCATTGGGGGAGTGGCCTGTGCCCGACATGGTTGCTTTGTCCCTCATTGACATTCCACATTCTCCAGTTAACCATGCATCACTTGCAGACAAATGAACATGGACTATGCCCTTTGCGAGGCTGCCTAGCACAACATGGAAGGCATCACATGGGCTGTCACCTTCTACGATATCAACTGTCAATACAACAAGCACTTTCAGGTGTGGGTGGATTGAAGCTGATTTCTTGAAATGGTACCGGAACTGACCATCATTCCTGGAATCAGGTTGTGGCATGTCCATGGCCATCAAGACAGCTGCTATGTGTGGTATGTGTCAAATTTTATTGGAGGCATTGGCTGGATCAATGGCCTATGGGCATGTCTCAACCTGATTTCCCCTGCTGCTTGGGGAATGTCATCCCTGCATCGAAAAGAATGTCTTGATTATCAGATGAATGATTCCAATTTCTGCAAGATGATCCACATGAAAAGGACCCTTTGCCATAAATACAAGCTGGCAAAGAATGGCATGTCCGAAAGTGGGAAGGCTTTCGACAGACTTGATGAAGCAGCACCAGCCAATTTCAAGACAGAATGGTTAGCCAAAGAGAGGATCACTCAGTCCAGCAGAATACAAGATCCTGTGGCTATGGATGTGTATGAGATCAATATTAAAAAAGGTAAGGTGACCTTCATTGTCTCCATCAAGGTCCGAATTAAATTTGCACCCAGCACCAAGCAAAAGGAGATTGAGCTTAGACTACTAGAGGATGGAAATGCCCATAATGCAGCACCTTCTCACAGATCTGTGGCAACTTGGATATCAATGGGGTTGGCAATTGAAGAGGCTCAGATTGCATTGCTCATTGAGGTCCAACAAATTGGAAGACGACCAACTGAGACACAGAGATTAGATATCACCCAGCAATGCAACCACCTCCAAGGACAGATAGATAGATTCACCCAGTCTGCTCTTACATATCTCGGAGATGGATATGATGCAGATGACGATCCTGACAACTTGAATATAGACATTCTCAATGATCTCAATGATGACCCAGCAGATTTCACACAGACATTGGAGACATAGCCTTCAGTTAGTTCTATCATATATAAACTCTTGTATATGTCCTGTAGTACCTCAGTTCAAATATCATCTTAGATTGTTCTCATTCCACTATCTGGACTCAAGTCTAATAAACTCCTGTCACCCTCTGAGACTTAAGGATTGCATCCAATAAGTCTAACATATCCGCCTCTATCTTTAGATAGTCTACACTCTGTTAGTTTCTAGTCTTAGACTTGTCTAGACTAGTCTATATACTTCCATCTGATATCTGGATGTGTTTTCAGATGGGTATATAATACTTATCCTCACTTCCAGATAGGTAAATGATACTTATCTTTACCTTCAGATATCATACAATAGTCATCCGGACCTTCAGATATGCTACTATAGCCATCTGGATCTTCGGATATGATATGTATAGCTTTCTGAAATACTGGGCTATACTCGGGAAAGGGACACAGCATATGAGCTGAGGCCAAAGCCCTTCAGATCCAATACCCTTTGAGTACAACCTTAACACTAGTCCTACATGAGCAAGACAACTTTGCTCAAAGAATTTACCATTCCATTGACTGATCCAGGGGAAAGCATTGCAACTATGTTGACTCCAGCAACATCCTGTGCAATAGAGTGGCTCCCCAAGACAATCTTGACATTTGTAGACCCCATCCTGGTCGCATATGACACATCTCCTGTCTTCCGGTGGAGCTTCTTGATCAAGGAGGTGATGTAGATATGATTCCTGCCTTGGCAGCCATTTCCTGAGGTAGTCATTCTGACTCTGCATTGCTTTTACTTAGCTATCATTTGAAAGACACTCCAATATTTAACATGAACTTACCATGGTTTTTGGGAGTTGAAAGGGCTCAAAAGACCCTTGGTCATGCTCATACATATTATCAGGAATTTCTTCCCAAGGAGATGGTCCCTGAACAGGCTGAAGTGTTGGTGATTCTGGGGGAGAGTTAGGCATGGACCTGTAGGCATGTTGTCTTGTGCTTGCAAGAGGGACCTTGACCCAAGTCTTCCTACCTTTGCTACCCCTCACTTCTACCCTGTGGGATTTTTGCAGTGGGGTGCATTGAGCTATCTTCATCTTATTTGCTGATGTTGCACACAAAGCATTCGCTCAGGAAGGTTGAATGAATTGTTATTCCTATACTATGTTATGCAGTCTTGTTCGCTCATTACAAATTCATTTCCATTAATGGCATGTTGTCCGATATAGGTTGATTAACCAACTGTTAGGCTTTGCTCACAGTTCAACTTGCAACTATTTTTACTTCCACCTTGCATATCCTCAGCCCATTCTGCATTTTGATTCACCATGGCAAGATCAGGACATTCCACTCACTCCACTTCTGGAAGACATAGGGCGTGTCAACCACAGACACAGAAGCTCACAGACAAGGAAATTGCTGAGTTGAAGAGCTACCTTCCTGACTGGACTTCTGCCAAAAGGAGTGAGAAGCAGGGAGTTTTCACTGCCATAGCCCGAGGGGCCAGGTTATTTGCTCCAAAAATTGACTTAGGACAATGGAAAAAGAGGAAGCAGGTGATGCATCCTTGTTGTGTTAAAAACTATAATTTTAATATCTTATTCTTCTATCAATGCTCAGATGTATAAGACTTGGTTGTTCAACAACAAGACAAAGAAGGAAAGGAAGGACATGATCAAGTATAGGAGGAAATGGACACCTAGGATGGTCATCTACCAGCAGAACTGGGGAGAGGTGCTAAAGAGGATCAAGGATGAGTCCGGGGAAAAGCCAGGAGGTCCTGGTATGTTCAAGCATTATCAGGCAGCTGTGAAGGGAATCATGGCTGAATTGGACGATAACAAGCTGGAAAAGGAAAAAGAAACAGTGGAAAAATGATCCAACAACTCTCCTCCTCCCAAGATACAAGCACAAGTTGCATGTAAGAAGGGACCAGCATATATGGAGCACTTGTAAAAAGAGATGTGGAGGCAATGTGGGATGAGAGTGTTTGTGTTATCAGCATGGAAGAATGAAAAGGGAGAGGTACTGTTTGGGATGTAAGTGAATTTATCAGTCATCAGAGATCATTCTTCTCAATATATGTAATGCAGGCATGATGATAATGAGGCATTAGGAGATAGTGACAGCTTCATGAAGACAAAGAACTGGGAAGACATCAAGCCTGTCTGGCAGGAGTATGTGCAGGAACAGTTTGGTGAGTGCTTGAACTGTGAATATGAGATGGAATGTGTTGATCTTGGTGATGATAGGTGCTGGGGCACAGGATGGAGGACGACATCTCAAGGGAGGTCACAAAAGAATGAAGAAACCAGCATTTGAACTTGAAACGGACATGGGTGGTATGCCAGTGCTTCCAGACATCACCAAAACAAAACTCAAGGAGAAGAAGGCCATAGTGAGGTCTTTTCTTACATCACACTATAGTGAGGCTGTCATCACAACATCAGAGCATTTTTTAAACTGATCAGGGATCTGTTCTGGGAATGACAAGGTGGTCATGCCATGGAGTGCCATCATACAAATCAGGATGACTTTGTGGCAAGAAAGTATCTTCCAGTGGATGTGGACTTGAAGGAGCCCTCCAAGTTGCAAAACTGGGAACCATGGCCTTCCTGAACTTTTGGTATGCCTGGCAGGAGTCAGGCAAAACTCAAACATTCCTCTTCAAAGCACAGAAAAATAAAGATGGAGACATGGTAACATCTGTTGTCTCCAGTAAGCCAGCTTCACATCCGACACAGAACATCAGAAAGAAGCAGAGGGTAATCATCGAAAGCCCTCAGGATTATTCACCTGCAGCCAGGAGTGCCACTCATCACACAGAAGAGGATGCTGATGATGACTCGGCTGATGGTAGACCCCCACAAAAGAGACCTGGAAGAGCAGGAGGTCCTCCATCAGCATGCAACGAATGCACAGTCCATTCCAAAGCCCCACCCGGTCAAGACTGCAAAAAGTGGAGCACCTATTGAACCATTGGCAAGGACAACCTGGAGTATGTTGCTAAAGCCATCAGACAATACACCTTGAGTGACCCAAGTGAGGGGAAGGACATAATATACATATAGCACACTGGCTCCATTTGTACCATACAGTCTGCCTTCACATCCTGTTAAGATGGGAGTGAAGTGGGCCGCTTCTAGAGGCTACTGAGAGACCAAAAGAGATAGGGACTAGAGTCCAGAGTAAGTTGCCAATGTATTGATGAGTATAGTAAAGTTATACAGTACCTAGAGTCCAGAGTAAGTTGCCAAAGAGGCAGGGAGCACTGGACTCTAGGATATGGGCGATGTTTTGTAAACAAATGTAAACAGATAAACAATGAGTCAAAGGGAAGGAATGACTCGACCTAGGGACATCCTAGGGAGGTCAGAAAGTCAAGTATGTATAGAGTGAAATGTGGGGAATACTATAGTAAGTGTAATGACACATATAAGGATATGAAACACATGGAATGCGTACTGTAGAGGTGAATAATCACATAACTAACACATCCATGTCAACATTGTGCAATTGCGATATGGTATTTGGTATTTGGTGATGAATGCTTGATGCTTGATATTTGGAATGTCATGCCCGGCTCACCATCAACTCCACATTGCTGAAAGTAGTAGACACCTTCATGGCACGATTTGATGATCAACTTCACATGTAAATTATTCATTCAAGATTAGAAGGGAAGCACTCCAAGACGGAGATAATGAGATCTGGAATATCCCTTGGATCATATAGTTGTAAATCACTGTTACTGATGCAAAAAACCACTGATTGGCAGGAGATAAACTGGATATTTCCGAGACAGTGAGTGATAATGAAGGGTAACAGTGCAACAATGTCCACTTCTTCGAGGTGAGAGGAAGATCTTGGAGTGGAACCAGAGTCTGTAGTTGATGTTGTACATCCCCAGGTTGAGGGACAGAAACTTCAATGACGATAAAGAAGGCAAGTGAAGCAGCATTTGTGCATTAAGAACACCTATACCAAGTCTGATAGAAGACAAATCATATGTAAAACTCTGGATGTATATACAACACTCCATGTTCCATATATGACTCTGCCATTGGCAATTGATGGATACCCAGGCCTCGGTGACCTTCTCATGATATATCAATTGCCAATGGCAGAGTCATATATGAAACATGGAGTGTTGTCTATCATTTGACAGAACAAGTCCACTTTGACTCAAGGCAGGGCCTTGGTCAGGATATCTGCAGGTTGCTCTGCAGTGGGGACAAACACAGGAGAGATCACCTGTCTGTCCACCTCATCGTGCAGCCAGTAGTAGCACAAGTCCAGCTGCTTCATGCGTCCATGATGCTCTGGGTGCTTGGCAACAGAGATAGCAGACTGGTTGTCTATCCTAAGGACAGATGAAGCGCCCGCTGGGAAACCCATTTCCAACAGCAGTTTGCGCATCCACTTGATCTCCTTACCTGCCTCGACTGCAGCGATGTACTCTGCCTCAGTAGTGGACAGAGCAATGACTCCCTGAAGCTTGGAGCTCCAGGAGACCGCACCAGTGCCTATCTTGATGATATAACCACCAGTAGAGCGCCCGGTATCCTTGCAACCACCATGATCAGCATCAGAGAAGGTAGAGAACAACTCAGTGGAATGAGGGTCAGGCTTGTAGACAAGCGCTTGATCAATAGAGCCCTTGACATAGCAAAAGAGATGCTTGACAGCTTGCCAGTGAGCAATGCCCGGGTTGGAGTTGAACTGAGCAAGGACACCAACAGTGTAGGCAATGTCAGGGCGAGTGGTGGTGGCTAGGTACATCAGAGCGCCAACAGCAGCAAGGTAGGGCACACCACGCATGAAAGACACCTCCTCAGCGGTCTGAGGCGATTGAGAGCGAGAGAGACGAAGATTGGGCTCCATGGGAGTGGTGACAGGCTTGCAATCAGCCATGCCAAAGCGCTCGAGGATGTCAAGTGAATACTGACACTGGGAGAGGGATATGGTGCGATTAGGACGGTCTCTATCTATCTTGATGCCCAAGAGCTGGGTGGTAGGACCAAGGTCACGAAGTTTGAAGTGCTGGGAGAGCTGGGATATGATTTGGTTGATGGAAGTGAGAGATTTTGATGCAAAGGTCATGTCATCAACAAAGACAGGCAGGATGATGCGGTCGTGGCCTCGAGAGTAGACATAGATTGCTGCATCAGAGTACGTCTGCCTGAGCCCAAGAGACTCGAGCACAGCTCTCATCTTCTTGTTCCAGCGATTGCCCCCTTGCTTGGTGCCATAGATGGACTTGTCTAGAAGACAAACCAGTCTCTTAGGATCGCCCTCAGCAAAGCCTTCGGGTTGCTCCATGTAGACCTCGCAGTCCATCTCTCCATTGAGGTAAGCATGAGAGACATCAACAGAGCGGAGATGAAGATCATGAATGGCAGCCATAGCTAGGACAATGCGGATGGTGGGCATGCGTACCGTAGGAGCAAATATCTCGAGGTAGTCAAAGCCAGGGCGCTGATTATAGCCCTTGGCCACAAGGCGTCCCTTGTAGCACTCTATGGAGCCATCAGCATTGCGCTTGACTTTGAACACCCACCTTGAGCCTATGACCTTGCGATCCTTAGGCCTTTCGACTAGTCTCCAAGTCCCATTGCTCTGGTGAGCAGCCAGCTCCTCAAGCGCAGCTTGGCGCCATTGCTCTGCATCAGGACGACGCAGGGCCTCTGCAAATGACATTGGCTCAGCTGAGGCAGCCACAGAATGGCACACCTCGAAACCCACATCAGCATCCTCTACATCATCATCTACTTCATCATCTAACTGCGCATTAGAGAGCTTCCACCACTCGCGAGGAGGGCGGCGCTCTCGTGCTGGCAGTCTGGCACCAATGCCAACTGGAGAAGCAGGTGGTGCAGGAGCTGAGGGCACTGGCACAACTGGTGCGTGTGCAAGAGGCTGAGGAGACGCTGGATCAGGCTTCAAGACACCAGGTCTATCACCAGGATGGACATCTGGGACAGCTGGGTCGACTGCATGCTGAATAGGCAATGCAGGAGGCGCTGGAGCGATGGCAGGTGGAACTGGTGGACCTGGTGGATTTCCTGCCCCCCCATGAGTCAGTGTCTCATCAGAGTCAGCATCATCATCATCATCAGAGTCAGGAATCACCCTAGACTCGACGATGGGCAAAGGAGGGGGTAGAAGCACATCAGCAGGTCTCTTAGACAGAAGGAGGTACCTTTCATCGAAGTCAGCACGCTCTGAGATGACAGTGCGCTTGGTGGTGGGGTTGTAGAACTTCCAGCCCTTATAACCATCTGGATAGCCAATCAACATGCACTTTTCCATATGGGACTCGAGCGCAGAGCGCTTGTCCTTCTGCACATGCACATAGGCAGTGCACCCCCACACTCTCAGGTGGGAGACATCAGGCTTGCGCCCATGCCACAGCTCATAAGGCGTGGCATTGTCCACTGCATCAGTGGGGCACCTGTTCCAGACATGAACCAAAGCTGCAAGACACTCACCCCAGAAGGCCTTTGGAAGGCCGGACTCATCCAGCATGGTGGTTATGCGCTCAGCTAAGACCCTGTTGGCTCGCTCTGCAACACCATTCTGCTGAGGACGAGCCCTGACTGTGTGCTGATGCACTATGCCACTCTGGGTAGTGAAGTCAAGGAAAGCATTGGACATGTACTCACTACCTTTATCATCCCTCAGAGTCTTGATGCGGCGCTCAGACTGGTTCTCAGCATATGCTTTGAAGGTCTTGAACGCCTCAAAGACATCTGACTTGGCCTTGATGGGCAGGACAAAGTGATAATGTGAGTACTCATCAATGAAGGTGACCCAATAGCGATAACCACTGAAAGTGTGGTAGGGGAGCTGATGAACATCAGTATGAACAAGCTCCAAAGGACGGCTCGCCCTCCACTCGCTAGAAGCAAAGGGGTGGGCATGCATCTTACCAGCAAGGCAAGGCTCGCAGATGGGGTCTGGGGACGCCCTTGAGTCCAGCCTAAGTCCAGTGACCAGATTGCGGTCTATCAGCGTCCTAACACCAGCTATGTGGTGATGAGCAAGTCTGCGATGCCAGAGGGCAATGTCCAGGGGACAAGTAGAAGCTGGGGAAGCAAACTCAGTGATAGGAGAGGTAGTGCCGTCCAGAAACGCGGCGTTGTTAGAGTTGATAGAGGCATAGAAGAGAGGAGAGCCCTTAGGTCGACAGAAGGTCATGTGAGAAGAGGATATATCGACATGGAAGCCGCAGTTTCGAGTTAAATACAAGACTGAGAGGAGATTGTTACGAAGATCAGGTACATGCAAGACTCGAGTGAACTCGACTGCTCTAAGACTCTTTACCTCACCCACAGACACAGGATTGAAGACCACTGACCCCACCCCAGCTGAGTAGACAATAGTAGAGTCGGCAAGTCGAATTGGCATGTGTTTTGGGGTGTAGTTGCAAATATAATGGCGATAGGGGGTCATATGAGAAGTGGCCCCTGTGTCTGCATTCCAATCAATGTCAGCATCGAGCTGGAGAGGGCATAGAGGACTAGAAGAGTCAAAAGAGCGAAGACTTGCATTACCAGCGAACTCAGTCACGTTCTGGACAGTGGAGGACATGTTTGCAGATGCAGGGATGCTGGAGGACGTATTGGACAAGGTATTGGACCCAAGGAAGGGCTGGGGCGTGGTAGAGGGCGCCTCAGAGGCCTTGTTAGCATTCCTAGACCTCTTGCCTGGCTTACCAGACTGATTGGACGCCTGCCTAGTCTTGTGTGCATCTCTAGCACGCTGCATGGCAAAGCACTTGTGCACGCAATGGCCTGCCTTCTCACAGAAGTCGCAGACAGCATTAGCACCGCACTTACAGCTACTAGGAGGCGCCCCAGCGGCAGAGACAAGGGCAGAATCACCAGAGGACGCTCCAAGGGCATCAGCACGACGACGGCGCTGAGTCTCCTCAGCAAGGAAGGCGGCCTTGAGCTCCTTCTTGTCCAAGGACTTGAGCAGGATCAGGCTGGACGCAAATTGGGCATAGTTGTCGCCCAAAGCACGAATCATGGCCATAGAGACCAGCTCAGCATCAAGATCAGCAAGACTGTAGGGCTTACTAGAGTCCTGGGGGCGCAGTCTTTGGATCTTGGCCATGCCCTCCTCAATTCTGGCAATAAGGGTGCTCAAGGACTCATCAGGGCGCTTCCTGATGGTGAAGAAGTTGTCCCAGGCGTTGAAACGCGTAGCAGGAAGCTGCTGGACATGGGTAGACTCGAGGGTAGTCCAGATCTTGACAGGGTCGTCCTGAACGTCCTCAAAGTGCAGCCTTTGGTCTGCAGAGCAGTGGAGAAACAGTTCACCTGCTGCCTTGTCCTGCTTCTGATCCCACTTGGCTTGCTCCTCAGGCTCAGAGGCTGGAGGGCGACTCTCCTTGCCAGAGACAAGCAGCCAGAGTCCCTTAGTGCGCAGGTAGGCCTTCATCTCTCCTTTCCAGGTAGAGTAGTTGGCCTCTGTCAGCACAGCAGGTGACTTGGTGGATGTGGTCTCAGTAGACATGGAGCAAGGATGATGCAAGGCTCAGGAGTGGGTGTGATGGAGTATAGACGATGCAGGGAGGCGCAGGAAGTGAGCTGAGGATGTGAGGATGCAAGGGTAATGGATAGGAGACCCTTAGATAGGAGACTGATAAGAGATCTGGTGCTGATAGGGGATAGATGGAAAGATGGGGATGCTGGGAGCGATGGGCTCAACCAGGGACGATGCAGGAGTGCAGATGGGGGCTTTAGGAGGCGCTGAACACGATGGACAGCACTTCAAGTCAGATATATGATGAATAGACCTCGATATGAGGCAAAGATGCAGAAAGGGGCGCACTATGGGCCCTACAATCACTGATCTCTAACTGATCTCCTTATCACTGCTGATCCAGATGCTCCACAAGACTTCTAACACGCTCCAGGGGGTTATCAAAGTCGTAGAAGACGATGGTAAACACCGATAAGGCGGCGGGTTACAGGGGAGCGAGATATGGAGGTGAAAAGTCGCAGATGATAGGAGATATGTGTAGATATGAGTCAGATGTAAAGAAGGGAGATGAACTCAACCTGCTGAGAGCTGATTAGAGCAAGGAAAGCGTAGATGGGGTATTTCGAGGTCGAGGAATCGACTGGTGAAAGAATCAAGTTGATATCTTCAGTAGATCTTGAGCTATGACGATTTTGAAGCGGCTAGAGTGCAGGGCTCATAACCTGTTAATATGGGAGTCAAGTGGGCCGCTTCTAGAGGCTACTGAGAGACCAAAAGAGATAGGGACTAGAGTCCAGAGTAAGTTGCCAATGTATTGATGAGTATAGTAAAGTTATACAGTACCTAGAGTCCAGAGTAAGTTGCCAAAGAGGCAGGGAGCACTGGACTCTAGGATATGGGCGATGTTTTGTAAACAAATGTAAACAGATAAACAATGAGTCAAAGGGAAGGAATGACTCGACCTAGGGACATCCTAGGGAGGTCAGGAAGTTAAGTATGTATGGAGTGAAATGTGGGGAATACTATAGTAATTGTAATGGCACATATAAGGATATGAAACACATGGAATGCGTACTGTAGAGGTGAATAATCATATAACTAACAGATGGTTCAGATTTGTAATGTCCTACGAGCATGAATCTGCATACATAAATGCAGTGATCATGATACCTGCACTCTGTGTTGTGGATCCAACCTATCCAAATCATACCAAAGGATCTACACATTGAAACTTGAACAGTACTCTAGAGATAGTTCAGATTCATAGTGTCCTACAAGCACAAATCTACATAAGTACAGCCATTGCAATGCCTGCATTCTACCTTGTGGATCCAGCCTATCCAAATCACACTGAGGGATCTGCACACTGAACCTGAACAGAGCTCCTTGAAGCCAGCAGGAAATATAATAAAAAGTCTGCAAATGAACAGAATAGCTTCAAGTATCTCAAATGTCTCCAGTGGGGGCTCTCAATGAGATTTGTCTTTCAACAGCTTTTATCTCGGAGCTGTATGGCTTATGTCCATGAATGGTATGAAGACCAGGAAACACCTAGACTTTGGTGCTTGTGCTGTATGAATTGGCTTCTTGATCAAATGACAATACTAACACCATGTAACATCACGTATTTATATCGACTTCTTGAAACTGGAAGGAAACATCATGAAGAACCTGAAAATGAGGAGAATAGCTTTGGGTATCTCAAACGTCTTCAGTGGCGCTCTAAATTCAAATCGCCTGTCAATAGATTTTACCTCAGAATCGCATGACTTATGTCTGTGATTGGTATGAAGACCAAGAATCACCAAGACTTTAATGATTGTGCTGTATCCCGTAGACTCGGGTTATCATAAACAAGGAGGTGGATCTAGGAACTATAACTTGAATATTGATTTGTGGAGTTCATTCGCATTCAATGAGGTCATTGTGTCATGGCTTCATCCACTCACGAGCAGGTATTTCACAACAAGTACGAGCAAGTCTTAACATTAATAGTGAACTATGATGGTAAGGAAGCTAGGGCTAGGGGTCACTTGAAAATATAATAATTATAGGTCTTTAGTCTGAATCAAATGCAGTGTCATCAATTTGCGCCCTTTGTCTTGCAAGAGCATTCACAGACATGCGGGCCTTTGCAGCATCAGTCAGGTCCTCGCACTGACTCCTTCCAAAAACTTTCCTAAATAACAAATCAGTTAAGGCTTGTCAAGAGTGTATATATCGCACCTAGTCCACCATTTGAGAAGCCTACTAACCCTACGCTGTGCATCTCAACCAGGAGGATGTTTGAAGAAGTCTATGATTATCTGCCAGAATTGTACATAATCAAAATCACCATCAACGGACCGCTGTGATGCACAAACTTGGCTAGGTAGTAGGATCACTCCCTAACCAATATGTGGCCAATACCCTGCCTAGCTGCTATGTCCTAGAAGACAGTGTTTGACCCTAAAGGGTTTCTGATCTAGGCTCAAGCTCAGAGGTAGTGAATCATCAAACTTCAGACTGGTACTGGTGAAAGGGAAACATGCTTATATAAGCCACAAAGTAATGAATGTAAAGGTAAGTAAGTATAGCTAATATCAGCCCAAAGAAAACTAGATTGTCACACCGCCATGAGGTAATAGAGGAGAGCGCAAATCATACCTGCAAGTGCAGTCAGCAATTATCATAAGTCACTTTAATGAGCAAACAAAACACTATGGCTTACTTGACAGGCAATGTAGGCTATGGAACGAGGTGTGACTTTATCCATCTTGATAATGTGTGCTATGTGTTTCTTGACTTTGAGTCCAGATCAAGATTTCTTAGTGCGTCGATTGTTTTCAATGACATTTGTGCCATTGCCATCACCTCCAATATCCTTTGCTGAGGATGGAGACGTAAAAACAGCTTTGTAGCCCTATAAAAAGTATGAACATTTCCATGCTGAGATTCCTGGGGTGCAACAAACCTGAACCAAAATCTTTCCCTTGAAAAGACCTTCCAAATTGTCCAAATTCGCGGTGTACTTATCATATAAGTAAGCTGGAAAGGACAGTTCTGTAATAATATATCCCTCCAAATGATCTTGGATCCCTGCCTTTGTCCTGGTAAACAGTTAGTAGTGCTTGGAGTTCAATGTGATACTTACACTGGGCTGTTCCAATCCAGCTCAGCGGGACAGAGTAGCCTGCCGCATGCTTCATTAATGAATCCGCGGGTATATTTGTCATTGAGATCAACTGAAGGGTCTGGCTTAAATTCCACGTTGACCCATTGAGCTATGAGACCCTTCAGTTTGGACGTGTCATCTCTGCAAGCGCCATCGGCCCCCCTGCCTAAGGCACTTGAGATGGGATAAGAAGAATTCCACAGCCACGCTGGATTGAGTGAGTTGGATGCCCCTCACCTTCATTGTGCAATTTGAGATAAGCTGAGATTTTGAGTGAGCCAATGGTTTCTGCATACTAGGCAAGCGAAGTCATTTTGACCACCTGTTGTAGGAGTTGTGATTTTACAAACGTCGCAGGTATACTTATGGGGCATTGAGCCAATTTTTTGGTCTGGCATACAGTGTTCTGCATGAAAATCTAAGAAGTCTAAGAAGTAAGGGAGAACTCCTGGGAATTGTCTCGCTAGCTCATGTGGCTTTCACTTAGGAATGCTTAGATACACTTAGCTTGGCTAATTTCTTTTTGGAAATTTCACGTGGTTTTTTCAAGCACCAATCAATGGGTTACTGCACTCCTGTGCACCCCGACTCAATGGGTCATGGGTTTTGAGTGCTGACTCAATTATCACTGCTGTAGCATTATAAGTGTATGTCAGTAAATAAATAATGAAATTTTGAATTTTGAATGAGAGAACAGGGGAATGGGTGAACATGGGAACAGGGAAATGGGTCAAAGGAGAGTGAGCTTGCAAGTGATCCTTTGGCCCATTTCCCTGTTCCCATGTTCACCCATTCCCCTGTTCTCTCATTCAAAATTCAAAATTTCATTATTTATTTACTGACATACACTTATAATGCTACAGCAGTGATAATTGAGTCAGCACTCAAAACCCATGACCCATTGAGTCAGGGCGCACAGGAGTGCAGTAAGCCGTTGACCCGTTGAGTTGGCGCTTGAAAAAACCATGTGAAATTTCCAAAAAGAAATTAAGCAAGCTAAGCATTCCTAAGCCGAAAGCCCCATGAGCTAGCGAGACAATTCCCACCCATTTTGTTAGTTATATGATTATTCACCTCTACAGTACGCATTCCATGTGTTTCATATCCTTATATGTGCCATTACAATTACTATAGTATTCCCCACATTTCACTTCATACATACTTAACTTCTTGACCTCCCTAGGATGTCCCTAGGTCGAGTTATTCCTTCCCTTTGACTCATTGTTTATCTGTTTACGTTTGTTTACAAAACATCGCCCATATCCTAGAGTCCAGTGCTCCCTGCCTCTTTGGCAACTTACTCTGGACTCTAGTCCTCATCTCTTTTGGTCTCTCAGTAGCCTCTAGAAGTGGCCCACTTCACTCCCATCTTAACACCATCTCTAGAGTACTGTTCAAATTCCAGTGTGTGGATCCTTCAGTGTGTTTTAAATAGGCTGGATCTATGATGCAGAGTGCAGGTATTGCAATCACTGTATTTATTTAAATTCATACTCATAGGACACTACAAGTCCACACTATCTTTAGAGTACTGTTCAAGTTCCAGTGTGTAGGTCCTTCAATGTGACATGGATAGGCTGGTTCCACAACATAGAGCATAGGTATCATGATCACTATATTTATTTAGCTCATACTCATAGGACATTACAAATATCTGACTGTGCCAAACCGTGCCTTTGTCATTGAATGGAGCAACTATGCCACCAAGGTTGCGAATGTACACACACAGAAATCATTCAGTATTGCACAAAGATCCCAATTATGCTGATGGGTGATGTAACATGTAAGGTGTCTATTGAATGGTAAGTAAGATATCAAAGTAAGCTATGACCCACCATTGTCAAGCCCTGAGATAAGATACTAAACTATAAAGATACAGCATCAGTGCCAAGCCATATTCTCATTGGAAGAGGCACAAATGCATCCCAGGCATCAGTCATTAGAAACTCACAGAAGGTCATGTGGAGAGTCGAAGCAGGACAAAGGTTATTTGTTGCCTGCTTGGTGAAAACACTTTGGCTAGTGCCCAAAGGTAACACTTTTCACATGGATTCCCAACTAATACATGGTTGATGAACATAGAGAATTTCAAGCAGATGGCATCAAAACTCACTGTGGTACATATATTTATTCTCGTTTACTCAGTGGACATATAGTCATTCTTTGAATGATAATGTCATACATTCTTCACTTTGAAATCACAAATTTTACTTCTGACGTGGCAGTGGTGATTCTTCTAGCCTGATTGTTGACTACTGCTCCACCTTCCCTTCAAGCATGGGTTCGAGCAATATGCAGGAACAATAACACAAGCATTACACACCGACCATGAGCAGTGGGAGCAATCATAAATGTTAAGGTTGTACTCAAATAATATCAGATCCGAAGGGCTTTGGCCTCAGCTCGTACGCTGTGCCTCTTTCCTGAGTATAGCCCAGTATTTCAGAATGCTATATGTATCATATCCGAAGATTCAGATGGCTATAGTAGCGTATCCAAAGGTCTGGATGACTATTGTATGATATCCAGAAGTAAGGATAAGTATCGTATTCCTATCCGAAGATAAGGATTAGTATTGTATACTTATCCGAAGGTACGTCTAGATATCAGATGGAAGTATAAAGGCTAGTCTGGACAAGTCTAAGACTAGAAACTAACAGAGTGTAGACTATCTGAAGATAGAGGTGGATGCATTAGACTTATCGGATGCAATCCTTAAGTCTTGGAGGGTGACAAGAGTTTCTTAGACTTGAGTCCAGATAGTGGAATGAGAACAATCTAAGATGATATTCGAACTGGGGTACTACAGGACATATACAAGAGTTTATATACGATTGAACTAAGTGAAAGGCTATGCACAAAGTATCACAATGTATAAGCAACGCTTATTATAAGTCAAACATAGGCTGGAAGTTAATCACAGGTCAATGGATCAGTAAATATAGCTGGAAGTAAGCATAACCAATATACCAGAAGGGAAGATATACCGAATGGAGGAATTAAGCAGTGTTTAACATTATATGAACAGGATATGAATGAAGAAGCTTATTGTAATGGATCTGGAACGGATCTGATCGGATCTGGTATCTGGAACTTTGGGTGAGAAGCACGAATGTATGGGATATGACAGTAAAGATTGCTACCATCTTGGCAAAAGAAGCAGTACTAGTGATTTGTTCATAAGCCACAGAACAGAGCTAAGGGAGCCAGATACTTACTATGTTGTTAGAGAGAGGCATGGGCCTCTCATGCAGTAAGGTTGCCTTAAGGAATGCGGTTTCCATAGCCTGCGTACCGGCCATCCATGAGCTACAGAAGAAAGTCGAGAGAGGTACAACTTGAAGTACTCACTATATTATGAGACAAAGGCTTGGGCCTCTGACACAGTAAGGTTGAATTTGGAAAAATAGATTTGATATCATGCAGTGTGCCAATATTGAGGGAGACCTTCTTGAATTGTGGTAATTCAGCATGCTTTGCAGGACCTCCTGTGGTCTTTTTAGCAGTCATTTTTGTGCAGCCCATGGCTAGATCTGGGTGAACTGGGTGAGTTGGAATTGAGTTGGAAGTTGGAAGTTGGTCAGTCTGTTGGAAATGAAAAGAACTTGGACACTGTTGAGCTTCTAAATACCAAACAAATTGGTTAATTCCACACAGCTCAGATTCAACTCAGATTAGGTCAATGATTAATTAGCCTTTAGCAAGATTCTCCTCCATGTGGTTGAACTGCGCATTGGTTTTGTTGTCACAGATGAAATTGAGGAAATGTATATAACTAGCCCAACTCCCATTCTGCCTTTGGCAGAGGTTTAAAAAGAAATATAAAGTGTGCAGTGAATAAATAAAGAAAATTGAATGAGATGACAGGGGAACAGGGGAACAGGGGAACAGGCCAAAAGAGCACTTGCAAGCTTGTGCTCCTTTGACCTGTTCCCCCATTGCCCTGTTATCTCATTCAATTTTTCTTTATTTATTTACTTACATATGTGCTGCACTCGAATGGGCAATGGCATTGAGTCAGTGATCGAAAACATGTGACAAAATCATGTGAGATTTCCAAAAAGAGGTTAAGTGAAATAAGTGAGCTAAGCGTTCCTAAGCAAAAGCCACACGAGCTAGCAAGACAATTCCCACCTGTCACACCTTACTTCTTAGATGATCCAGGTATTTGAGGAGCTCCATAGCAGCATCACAGTGAGAATGGTATCATGTATTGCTTGTGTCTGGAAATTTACGGATTTCTCCTTTTGTTTGGCCTTTGACCTGGGTGGATTAAAAATGGCCCCTGCCACACTTGCTGCCTTTATTCCCCCACATGATGAAACATCAAGTGCATGTTTGACTGCAGCATCAGATGCTTCCACAAGCTCAGCTAGCTGAATTGTTGCTGCATTGTCATTGTTGGCAAGGAGGACAGGAGGAGGTACACCATTGTTAGCCCACCATTTCATCATTACTACATTACTGCCCTTCACAGAATTGAGTTCTTTGTGCATGGAACACCTGGCCCAGAAGAAAAGCTCAATGGAGCACTTCTCATCTGCTGGCAGCAATGTAAAAACCGCCTCTCCAAGGGACAAAGCAAGTGTTTCCATCATTTCTGTTAGAAATGGCTGATGAGAAGCAGCATCTAGTGAATCCCACTTCTCCCCACCACCAATGCTGCTAATGAGAGATGCTGTGACTCCGAGAAGCATCATGGTGAGCTTGTTTGGAGACTCAGACTTCATCTTCTCAATCTGCTCAAACCTGTATGATGTGTAGATAACTTGGTGTTTCCATTCTTGCAAAAGCCGGTAGGTCTTTTTCTGGTTGCTTGCAAGGTCCAAATGCATTCCTTTCAGCTTTAACAGAAAATAATTGACATCAAGAGTCATTCCAAGCCGCTTCACAAAGGTACTTCTTGAGAATGTAGCTGGAAATTGTATTATGCCAGCCATCCAGTTGGGTTTCACTGGTATGATTAGTTGAAGAAGCAACAGAGATTATGCAAACATGGTGTTTAGGGGCTGTACCATCAGTTGGACTTTTTTTTTTGCTGTAAGACTGTGCCTTTAGCTCCAGTGCACACAACTCGCAACTGACACTGCGGTGACTTGTCCCATCATTACTAATTGTGAGTCCTTTATATTCAAATCAGGTTTGTACATCTATTGATGGCAACTTGGAGTTACAAACCATTTGCTTGGGAGATCTCATAGCCAAGCTGAATCTTTGTTGCCACTCCTCCCTCAATCAATGCCCTAGACACTGTCCAATGGCTCATCAATCTGCTTGTGGAAAGACCAGCAAGTTTCCCTATCTTTGCAACAACATGGCTAATTGAGTCCTGTGAGCAACCGGCTCGAACAAGGAAATGGGTGAGGCTTCACAATTCAGGCGTGAATACACCATGGTGCACTAGCTTAAAGATACACGACTTTCCTGTCATCATGGCTGCATTGATTGAACATTCTGCCTTGCATTGGCACTGTATTTTAAGTGCTCGGACATGCTCTTTTCAGCCAGGCTGGATTCCATATCAAGAGGGCATGCGGTCTGTCATATCCCATATATTTGCGCTTCTCATCCAAAGTTCTGGATACCAGATCGGATCAGATCCGATCCACAGATCCATACCGGATCCATTACGAGAAGCTTCTTCATTCATATTCTGTTCATATAATGTTAAACACTGCTTATTTCCTCCATTTAGTATATCTTCCCTTCCGGTATATCGGTTATGCTTACTTCCGGCTATATTCACTGATCCATTAACCTGTGATTAACTTCCGGCCTATGTTTGACTTGTGATAAGTGTTGCTTATACATTGCAATACTTTGTGCATAACCTTTCGCTTAGTTCTATTGTATATAAACTCTTGTATATGTCCTGTAGCACCCCAGTTTGAATATCATCTTAGATTGTCCTCATTCTGCTATCTGGACTCGAGTCTTATCAACTCTTGTCACCCTCTGAGACTTAAGGATTGTATCCGATAGTCTAAAACATCTGCCTCTATCTTCGGATAATCTACACTCTGTTAGTTTCTAGTCTTAGACTAGCCTTTATACTTCCATCCGATATCCGGACGTACCTTTGGATAAGTATACGATACTATTCCTTATCTTCAGATAGGAATACGATACTATTCCTTACCTTTGGATAAATATACGATACTATTCCTTATCTTTGGATAGGAATACAATACTTGTCCCTACATCCGGATATCATACAATAGTCGTCCAGACCTTCGGATACGCTATGATAACCATCTGGATCTTCAGATACGATAAGTATAGTATTCTGAAATACGGGGCTATACTTGGGAAAGGGGCACAGCGTACGAGCTGAGGCCCAAGCCCTTTGGATCTGATATCATTTGAGCACGACCTTAACACGGTCTCCCCATGGATGATAGGGTGCCAGAAGACACAGAACCTGATGATACCTCACTCAATCCTGTCTGTCATTCTTCCTTTACTACTCATTCTTACTTAGACCCATGATGGTCCTTGATACTGATTCTGCTTATAGCGACAAGAATGAAGGATCCATCATTCTTTCGCTGATATCCCAGCTCAGGTGCATGCTGCATGCTATGTGCCAAGGCTTTGGTTCTGACACCTAGACAAGAGTTGGGATGGACTTGTCCAAAGTGACCTTTCCTACATTTGTACTTGAGCCCAGAAGCATGCTCGAGCACATCACCAACTTCATGTCACACCCAGATCTTATATTCAGGCGAGTACACTGTTACCTCCCCCGATCTCATGTATAACCCCTGCCCAGTGCTGAGAATTGCAATGATCCAGATGAGCAATTTACTCACATCCTCCAGTACTACCTCACTGGATGCCATATCAAGCCCAAAGGCATAAAGAAACCATAAGTCTCTGCCCATCTTGCACCATCAGCCCTTGGTCAGTGAGTGCAATACAACCCTGTTCTTGGAGAATTCTTCTGTTGTAGATATGACTACTGAAATGGTACACAAGGTTTATTTGTTGCTGAGCAAGGTATGTTGTTTGTGCAGTGGATGAATGCATGCTGGCACTTACCACTCCACCCTTCAGTATCACACCACCCACCTATCTCCACATTCTTCTATATTTCTCCTGCAAATTGTGTCTGCATCGTTGGGGAGCTCAAACCAAAGTCTAAATCCCTTGGCAATAGCATCTCTACCACCATGGAGGGTGAGAATAGAATTACACTTATGGGCATCCTAGAAGATGGCGGTGTGTAGTTCGTGTGCATGCACAGACACGCCGTTACTGACCATGTATGGCAGAGTACCTAGTAACAATACCGAATATATATGTGAAGGGATTCTATTCAGCAAGATGGTACTGGAGCTAGGTGACATGTGTGTAGTGAAGAATGAGAAACATAGACTATTCTGTGATTTGGAGTTCAAGACAAAGGTTACTGCACAGTTACTTGGATGATCGTTATCTAACTTTGTCTCAGGGTTTCTTCTCTGGAACATATAATGCAATGGCTAAACGTGTATGCCAAGGAAACTCAGACACAGGCCAAGAGTTTATTAGACTTGAGTCTGGAGGATGAAAAGAGAACAATCTGAGATGATATTTGAACTAAGGTACTACAGGATATATACAAGAGTTTATATACTAGAAGACTAACTAAAGGATGCACAAAATATAAGCAACATATAAGCAACACTTACTAGTTAATCACAAGTTAGTGGATCAGTAAGCATAGCTGGAAGTAAGAGTAACCAAAGCACTGGAAGGTAGAATATACTGAATAGAGGAAATAGGCTGTGCTTAACATTATATGAACAGGATATGAATTAAAAAGCTTATTGTATCAGATGGGAAGTGGATCTGTGCATTGGATCTGATACTTTGGATGAGAAGTGTGGATATATGGGATATGACAATATTATTGAGATCAGCTTCTCACATGTTTGTATTTATTTGACCAACCAGTCTTTTGGTCCATGTATTCTGTCTAGTTGGATTATCCTAGACAAAGTTTATAGGTTTTCTAAAACACACAAAAGCTCTGGCTAAGTTAATCAATTGATTGGTTTAGCAAGCCTCCCAAGAACTCACATATTATCTACCATGAAAACTAGAAAAGTTGTAGACCGTGTTAATCAAGGACTGGTAAGAAGTCTTATCCAAATGTAATTGTAGTGTCATTGCATTTTTACATGCTTTCAATTAAGACCCTCAATTATTAAGACAATGGAACTCTATCTGAGTTTCTGATATTTACCCAGAAGTTCCTGCACTCATCTGGACAGTTCCCTTGCTCCTCTGAAAGTCCTTAAGACACTCCACCAGAGTTGTCTGCATCTAAAGTCCTCCAGACTTCATTTGGACCTCTTTGGACTTTATCTGAAATTAAGGGAAATGTACTTGGGTGAGAGGCACAGTGCACAAGCTGAGGCCAAAGCCCTTCTGAGTTAGTCATTCCTTGCCCCTCCAAGAGATTGTATTCATGTGTATGCATGGTCTTTAACAGATTATTAACATGAACCATGTCATTATGTAATTTCTTTATCATATAAGACTACATTTTGTTTAATCTTGTCATATCCCATCAGATTCAGATCTTAGATCAAATCCATCATCCTTCCTTAGATCACTGAATGAACTAGCACTTTGGATCCAAGAACCAGCGCTTGACTCCATTTAGACTTTCCCCTATTACCAGTACTTAGTTTTATGCATATCTGTTGTGATTACTGATCCATTATGTATGTTTCATTTCCAATCTCGCTTCCATTACTGTTGTCATATCCCATACATTTGCGCTTCTCATCTGAAGTTCCGGATCTGTCATATCCCATACATTCGCGCTTCTCATCTGAAGTTCCAGATGTCAGATCCGATCAGATCCGATCCACAGATCCGTACCAGATCCGTCACGATAAGCTTCTTCATTCATATCCTGTTCATATAATGTTAAACACTGCTTATTTCCTCCATTTAGTATATCTTTCCTTCCGGTATATCGGTTATGTTTACTTCCGGCTATGTTTACTGATCCATTCACCTGTGATTAACTTCCGGCCTATGTTTGACTTCTAATAAGCGTTGCTTATACATTGCAATACTTTGTGCATAGCCATTCGCTTAGTTCTATCGTATATAAACTCTTGTATATGTCCTATAGCACCCCAGTTCAAATATCATCTTAGATTGTCCTCATTCTGTTATCCGGACTTGAGTCTTATCAACTCTTGTCACCCTCCGAGACTTAAGGATTGTATCCGAAAGTCTAAACGTATCCGCCTCTATCTTTGGATAGTCTACACTCTGTTAATTTCTAGTCTTAGACTTGTCTAGACTAGCCTATATACTTCCGTCCGATATCCAGACGCCATCCGGATAGTATATGATACTATTCCTTATCTTCGGATAGGAATACGATACTATTCCTTACCTTCGGATAGGTATACGATACTATTCCTTATCTTCGGATAGGAATACAATACTTGTCTCTACATCCAGGTATCATACGATAGTCGTCTGGACCTTCGGATATGCTATGATAGCCATCCAGATCTTCGGATACGATAAGTATAGTATTCTGAAATACAGGGCTATACTTGGGAAAGGGGCACAGCGTACAAGCTGAGGCAGAAGCCCTTCGGATCCGAACCTATTTGAGTACGACCTTAACAGGATCCCAGATCTGATCCACAGATCTGTTTCATATCTGTTATGATAAGCTTCTTCATTCATATTATGTTCATATAACATTAAACACTGCTTATTTCCTCCATTTAGTATATCTTCCCTTCTGGTATATTGGTTATGCTTACTTCCGGCTATGTTTACTGATCTGTTAACCTGTGATTAACTTGCAGCCTATGTTTGACTTGTAATAAGCATTGCTTATACATTGTGATACTTTGTGCATAGCCTTCGGTTAGTTCTATTGTATATAAACTCTTGTATATGTCCTGTAGTACCTCAGTTCAAATATCATCTTAGATTGTTCTCATTCTGTTATCAGGACTTGAGTCTAGTAAACTCTTGTCACCCTCTGAGACTTAAGGATTGTATCCAATAAGTCTAACACATCCACCTCCATCTTCAGATAGTCTACACTCTGTTAGTTTCTAGTCTTAGACTTGTCTAGACTAGCCTATATACTCCCATCCGATATCCGGATGTGTCTTTGGATAGGAATACAATACTTATCCTTACCTTCGGATAGGTATATGATACTTATCCTTACCTTCAGATACCATATGATAGTCATCCAGACCTTCAGATATGCTACTATAGCCATCCGGATCTTCGGACACAATATGTATAGCTTTCTGAGATACTGGGCTATACTCAGGAAAGGGGCACAGTGTACAAGCTGAGGCTGAAGCCCTTCGGATCTGATACCATTTGAGTACGACCTTAACAACTGTACAGACCTATAGTAGCCTTTGACTGCACTATTTACATAGCCTTGGACATGCCCACTTAACATTCCATTAGCTACCTAGAGTATATAATGTCCTGTACATCTCTGTAGAACCTCAGTTCAAATATCATCTTAGATTCTGCTCTTCCATCCTCTGGACTTGAGTTTCTTACTCTTGTCAATACTCCAAGACTATAGTCTATATATTTGTTGAAGACCATGCACATGGGTGCATACAATCTCTTGGAGGGGTGAGTATGACTGACTCAGAAGGGCTTTGGACTCAGCTCATATGCTGTGCCCCTCACCTGAGTACGGTGCCCTTAATTTCAGATAAAGTCCAATAAGGTCCTAATAAAGTCTGGAGGACTTCGGAGGCAGACAACTCTGGTGGAGCATCCAAAGGACTTCTGGATGAGTGTGGGAAACTTCCAGACAAGTATTGGAAACTCAGATGGAGTTTTGTCCACTTGATAGGAAGTGGAATAAGTGCGCATATCAATCCTTAGTGAAGACATAGGGTGGAGATACTGCAACGGACGCAGTCCAAAGCAGGAATAGTGGTCTGGAGTTCTGGATAGGGGTTCTGGAGTGGACAATAATATTTGAACTGAGGATCTATCGAGATTTACAAGAGTTTATATACTGTAGGTAGCTAACAGAATAATCAGAGGCAGTGTCCAAGGCTATGTACATTAGCGCAGTCAAAGGATAACGGATCAGTAATCAGAATGGATAGGTAATAACCAAGTACCGGTAATAGACAAGCAGTGAAGATATCGGGTAAGTATAGAACCGGTTATCCGGAAGGTAGAGAATCACCAAATAAAGGAATAGGCTGTGTTAACGTTATATGGACAGGTAATGAATTAGAAAGCTTATGGTATTGGATCTGAAGCGGATAGGCATATTGGATCAGATCCATATATCGGATCAGACGGACGAGCGGTAGTTGGATAAATGCAATAGTTCATGAGACTGGAAATGGTTATGGATGAAGTCTAGGAATCTAATCTAAGGATTAGTCCATCAATCCAACTATAGAATAGGTCCAGAATCTGGGATATGACAATATCTGTCTCTATCTTCAGGTAGTCTATCTTGTTAGTTTCTAGTTAGGATGAAGTTCTGACTAGCCATTTATCCATGTTCCCAAGTATCCTTCAATATTAGTCTGCATGTCTGATGTTTATCCATCTGGATCCTATTACAATAGTTTAATCAGTTGTCTGGAAGTTCCAGATCCATTATCTATCAACATCTGAAATTAAGAACAAGTACTTGGGAAAGGGGCACAGCATATGAGCTGAGGCCAAGTTCTTCGAATCCTTACCCTTTGAGCACAACCTTAATAAATTTGAGGACTAAGCTAATAGACTATGGATATGTGGGATCATATGTCATATACATGTTTTGCATCATTTCTATATCATGCAGAACATCCATGGGGCAGTGAGATTAGAGGGATTGGAAGTTGAAGGAACTATATATAGTTTCCAGTGGATTATGTAGAAACTGCCTGAATTCATGAGCAATATCTGACTCATTAAAATTTAAATCTGAATCACTTAGATCTGATTTTGTGAAAGAATCATCAAGGAAGTCAACTATATGGGAGTAATACTTGTGAATTCCTTGAACTGTAAGTAGGATTTTTAGACTGATGTACTGCATTATGAACTATGCCAGTACATGATGTCCCTAGTGACCAGGACACATAAGAATAATAGAGAGGGTTTGGATATAAATGCAGGGCTTGGAGACATAAGCCTGAAACAACATGAGCACAAGAGACTTGGGGAAAATCATAGGTACACAATACACAAATTCACAAAAAAGGAAAAATTGGCTGAAAAATTGAAATAAAACCAAATAGGACTGATTTTGGAATGTTGAAGAATATAACACAATATAGGAAGATGCACATGAATAAATAGCATAAATAAGCAGAATCACACTCAAAAACTAGAAAGACAGGCTGTGGCTAGACAATAATGTTAGAAAACATAAATGTGAGCTATTATGATGAGTGAATACCTTAAGACCAAAAAGAAGACATGGCTATCCTTAGGTCCCTTGTTGTCTTGGTCTTAGCTTTTTGGTTGAAATCCTGAGTATCAGAATTATTGTAATCACTTGCATAATTATGGTTGCCATTAAGATCATCCTCACAAATTTGACTAGCAAAGAAGTAAAAAGAAATAGGTTAAACTTCTTTCTTGGTCTGAAAGGAAGCTACAAAAGAAACCCATCATAAAATTAACTCACTAAATCCCAATCTTGAGTGCATACAAATGCAATGATGTCTGAACCATACTGCTCATCAAGAATATTCTGTTAAGTCGGAGTATATGTAATATTGGCAGCAGGACCAGGCATATGCAATACACATTAATTTTAGATGCAAGTAAGTACTTACTATGAAATTCTATAATGGTAGCAATAGTGTAAAGGTACTTCATTTTGTCTTCAGTAAAAAAAGAATTAATAGGAGGAATATCAACACTGATAATATAAGGCTGAAATATAGGTTTCTATGTGAAAATGCTCTTTGCATGCAAGAATAGAGGGCTGTTATACTATATAGGTTAAAATATGAGCAGGAAGAGCATCTTTAATTATAGCAATAGTGCCTTGAGCATGTGCTCAATGGTTAATGAGCTCTAAAGCATATTCAGTCCAGTCTTGTCTAAACTTTAATCTAAGAATAGGGTAGGCCAAAATAGAATCAGATGAACTAGGATCCCCCAAGAGAATATCTAAGTTTAGGTCCTAGTTATTTGCAATAAGCTGATCTTGACAATGTCTAAATGTATACATCACTTGCATAGCATCTGAAATAAATATAGTATGAATATCATACAGTTAGAGGTATAGTTAGACTAGGTTTGTATTTTGGACATTCAGAAAAACAAGCAACATTTAAGACATATAGAGGTGGTAGTAATAATGATATACATGTGCCATCCTCAGTAGGTTCAAGGTAAATACACAGGCATTGACACTTTAGAGTTAGAAAACATCAAGTGAGGTGCAATAGACATAAAAGTTTCTGAAACTCAGAAAAATTAATAACACACCCATACCAGTCAGTCCTTTCCAAGTCCTTTCCTGTGCTTTGGGTCCTCCCTGGCTCTGAGTCTGAGCTAGATCCACCAGAAATAGAGTTTTGCACAGCTAGCTTTTGAAAACTTGAAGTAGTGGCATCAAAAGTTGGATTATTCATAGTAATTGAGTTAAAAGAGACCTATTGTTCTAAAAGGACAGGGGAGTAGGTAGGTGTTGCTAAATATGTAAGGCTGGGGGAAGTAGTATAGGAGTATTGGGGTGCAGAGACAGAGTAAACTCATCACTATCTTATTTTAACTCAGCTGGAATTTGCTAGATGTGCCCAAAAGAAATGCAATAGTACTATGATTTGAATACTGGTATATATTGGACACTCCACTATCCACAAAGGGAAGCACTAGCATCTGTTAACTTTATGAGAGAATATTTTGTGTGGGTGTGTCTAGATTTTGTCTTCTGGACTCTTTTAACTCACAAGAACCAGTATTTTTTGTAAATTCCAGAGTTTGTGACATGACCTTAGCATCATCTGTAACATCATAATGTTCTGGACAATTCTGAATATCCTTGCTATCAATTAGAGTAGGATGATTAATGTAAATGTGGATTATATATATAAATACTCTAATATATGTATAAAGCTACTTGTTTCTCAAAAACCTATGATCATATGTAGCATATGTTTGGTAGTAGTCCTGCATTCTATCTATTATTATTTTATATTTGGTCTGGTTTGCATCCAGCACCCTCTATCTCAGTAGGATCAACTCACTAGTGTCTTGCATAATTCAAGAATTATGCATGGACATGATTATGAGGATGACTCTAAAAGACAGTCTGATAGCTTAGCCTTCAGACTAGTCAATCTATGCCTAAAAGCTCTGACTATCGATTTAGAGACTTGCCAAAACTGTGTGATCTGGAGGAAGGCATATACTTGGGAAGATGTGGACTGAAAGTCTACTGTAAATGAAATGTTTTATAGACATTCAGATATGTGCTGGTTGCTATTTCAAACCTGAGGAGAATGTCTGGTACTTTAAGAAAGCTTAGGCTAAAGCTTTCAGCAAGAAACCCTGCCTCTCAGTGTAGTTAATGAAGCAGGCTTGCCTTCCATGATAGTAAAAGATAATATCTACTATCTAAAAGTATCCTCCAGTTCCAAACAAAGATAGCACTGACAATTCTTTATACCAAAATGTTGCATAAGCTTCCTAGACAAAGTTGCATAACAATACTGTGATAGATTTTATTCCACACCTCTCAAATTGTAAGACTTCAACTATGGTTGCATCATCATCACCCTACTCATCAGCTAACAGGCCATAGCCTTCACATATGATACTCTGAGTAACTATTTGCTTAACTGTTGAAAACAAAGGTTCTTAAAATACAGATTAAGAACTGTTGCAGCACAGTTATTCATGCTTACTTTGAGTGCAACCACCTGAATAGGCATTAGGTGACAATAGTTTCAATTTAGAATAATAGTTACATTGTCCTACACCACTAGATTAGTTTATAGTGCCCATCCAAATGCCAAAGAGCATTAGAACTATTTACTCTATATTTCCTTCTTCATATCATTTAGTGATGTCTAAAGTGGTGCCTGATTCTTTAAACTTATGGTAGGAATTGCTATGTCCATCTGTGTTGTAAATCAATACCTTGTTACTGAAAAACCAAATGGTACTAAACACCAGACTCTAGTCTATGACATTTAAATTTCTTCACCAGAGAATTGAGGTCACAGTCACAAAGGTCAGAATATTACCTCTTAATCCTATACTGATGTATATAGCACCACAGTATTTCTGAATGAAGATTGAGTATCTTTGCCAGCTCAATCTGCCTGATTTAATGTCTCAAGAGAAAATCTATGATTTTTTGGGATGCCCTCATCTCACAGTGTTTTCAATTCTAGTTAATACTAATATATTAACATCATGCTCCTCTCTGTACATATCTATATCAATATCTGGTAAAATGTGAGTGAGGTGAGCTACTTCTAGAGGCTACTGAGAGACCAAAAGAGATCAGTACTAGAGTCTAGAATAAGTTTCCAATGAGGTAGGGAGCACTGGACTCTAGGATATAGTCCCAGAGAAGGAATAACTCAACCTAGGGATATCTAGGGAGGCCAGGAACTTCAGCATGTATGAAGTGAAATGTGGGGAATATGTAGAGCTAAATAATTATATAACTAACAATATCCACACAGTCTATCAACAGGTTGACTTACTGTACATTTAGCTTGCTCAATCCAACATAATTTATTTTATTCACTTTAAAGTATTACATCAAAGCATTCTTCCCACAAGCTTTTGAATGTCTCATTTAGCTCACATCAACAAGATCTCCAATGCAGAATGCCATGCTATTGGGTCTGTTGTGTGGAACACAATGATTAAAGTTAAGAAACTTCTGGATGTATATCATTGAATTATTATCTGTGGTATATGCAGGAATCTACATGAAGCATGAGAGATATAAGAGGGACTGGAAGTAGCTGTGGTGGAATGAAATGGGATACTTTTTACTGATTGGATGAAATCCACAACCTCACAAGGATGCTGTTGAATGGTTTTGTCATATTTTATTTTAAGCTCTAATCTCTAGCAGTTGATCAGAAAAATGAGTACTGTATGCAGTGGGCAAGACAATATATGAATATGGCATGGACATTGGGAGATAGCAATCAATGCACTTTGAAAGGGAGTCACAAGTGTTCATAACCTAAAGATGATAGATAATGCACATAAGTAATAAGGAGGCTGGTACAGTGGTACACTTAGCATGGCTCACTTTCTGAATCAAAGTCTTGCAGGTGGCTTCTGCTTCTTCTTGGAGAGCTTGTTGGGCCTTGGCGCTTATAGCAAGCTGAAACATAAAAAAAGAAATCAAAATACACATGACTCTGAACTTATTGAACACACCTGAGGTGGAGATGGTGGCAGGCCAGGTGACCTAGAAACTGTCCTGAAAACATGAATAGCAGACTTGTTACAATGAGAAGAATGAAATGAGACATGGCAGAAACAGATAGGAGGCATGGTATCAATGATAAAAAACACAGGAACAAAGTTGGGAAAGGTTGAAGGCTCAGCTTGTAGTACATGTAGACTATCATTCTATATAAGTGTCAAGGAACCATTGACTGTAGAAGGAAGGAAAAATATGAAAAATATGAAAAGGATAAAACTATAAAAGGGAAGACCAAGTTCTGTGTGTACATGTGCTAGTGTCTGGAAGTCTGAATAGTGACCAATCTACTGGTGTTTGACATTAAGTACTAGTGCTACTAGTAAAGAAAGGGAGATTAGTGAAAAAGATGTAAATATGCTTGGAAACTTGATTACTTTGTTTGCATCATTCACAACTTGTGGATTGTATACAAGTTTGGTCAACTCAGACCCACCTCCAACCCGCACCTGTCACTAGCCATCAATCTAATACATGTCACTGACCCTTCATAAATCACAAATCACACCAGATTACCTGTAGATCTAGCTCCTTTGTTTGTCATGGACTTAAATTCCTCACTATTGTATTGCTTTTCAATATGGTGCTCACAAATAATGTTGGACTTCAGCAACCCATTGGACATGTAAGTCCTTCTAGGATTTGCTGTTGCTACTCACAAGTTACTGACTGCATACCACATACCAGGGCACCTATCATGTTTACTGCTAAACAAACAGGTATTTCAAAGCCCTGAGGCACAACAGGAATTACCATAGGTAGTATTTAGTGTGCAGCTGCTATATTGATGGCCTCCAAGGATCCTGGTCAGTGTAAGTTAAATCAAGCAATACAATTGATCATTTGTATATTTACCCAAGCTGCAGAATCCGGGACTCAAGATTAGTTCACATTTGTAATGTCAGACTTGGCCAGCATTACCAAAGACTTGAACACACCAGTTGAGAAAAGAGGCGCTATTGTAGACTCAGGTGCAACCTCCCACTTTTGCCCAGATAGGGCATGTTTCTCTAATTTCATTGAGATCCAACCACAAAAGATCCACACAGCTGATAGTTTGACATTGAGTGCAATTGGGCAAGATGACATTCAGATAGACCTAACATTGGATCAGGGAAGAACAAGCATCACATTGAAGAACACCCTATACACACCTAAGATGGCATTCACCCTTATATCTACTAACTGTATCATGGCAGTGGGACTTGCTGTCCATTTTGAGGGCTGGATGTGTAGAATCTTCTCCCTAGCTCCCAAACACCAGCTTATAGCTGAAATCCCCAGGTGAAGGGTCTCTATAGCATTGTTAGCTCACATTCTAGGTATTATGCTAATGTGGCAGCATAGAGACTTACCATTAATGAGTTACACTGCATGCTCAGTTATGTATCCCAGATGGGGTTATTGAGGCTGTGAAGAAGGGCCTGGTGACAGAGATTAATCTGGATGTAGACTCCAGGCTCAAATTTTGTGAGGCCTGCATAAAAGCTAAGTCAGCTCAGTGTCCCTTCCCAGACAAGTCCAAAATGAGAGCACTCACTTATAGAGAACTCATTCACACTGACCTCTGGGAACCAGTGCAGACAGCAAGTCTGGGAGGCTGCTTGTATTATATCAGCTTTATAGCTGACTACAGCAACCAGATGCACTTCCAATTCCTTAAACTCAAGAGCAAGGCCCTTAATGCCTTCAAGGCATATGAGGCCTGGCTAGGACATCAGTTGCTGGGTGCCAAACTGCACCTAAGTGCTGAATTTGATCAGCACCTGCATCAGCAAGGGATAGAGCATCAGTTGACAGTACATGACTCACCTCAGCAGAATGGAGTTGCTGAGCATTTGAATTAAACTCTGGTTGAGCACGCCAGAGCAATGCTCATTGCCAAAGAGCTCCTAAAGTACCTGTGGGTAGAAGTTATGAGTTATGCCATATGGTTGAAGAACCAGCTGCCATCAAGGGCAATACTGAGCACTACCTCTTTTGAACTCATTCAAAAGGCCAAACTGAGTCTCACACAGGCACATGAGTTTGGCACCAAGGTGTTTGTGCATCTCCTGAATGCAGGGAAGTTGGAGTCAAGGGCTGAAGAAGCCATATTTGTGGGTGTGGATGCCAAGAGCAAGAGTTATAGGATCTATTGGCTGGGTAAGCATTGAGTTTCAGTCAAGTGAAACATTACCTTTAGACCCATAGACATGATGGTTACCGAGGATGCCCTGAACAAGGGGGAGTCCAGTGCTGCATATGACAAATAAAATAACAACAACAACAACATTGTTAGCAAAGGTACCAACACCAACAGTTCAAATGTACCTAGTGTCCAGGCCATCCCTAAACTCCCCACACCACTATGTCCTCAAACCTCTTCTTCTCCTAAAAAAAAGTGATCCAGGCAGCCCCTAGGCTACTACACTCAACTACTCAAAGGCCATACCACATCTGTGGCAATAGAGATACTATGGGAGGCATTAGAACTGGATCTCCTTAACAAGAAAGACCATATAGAACTTGCCTTAGCAGTTGCTGAGCCTGAGCCTACTGTTCAGCAAGCTCTGAATGGACTGGATGGACCAGAGTGGCAAGATGTGCTAGACTATGAGATGATAAGTCAGCTCAAGAAGCTTGGAAAATAGGAAGTCACTGACACCCTATGTGGTGCAAATATTATCCCTTGCTATTTTGTTCTGGCCACCAAATAAGGACCCAATAGAGAGAAGCTGAAACTGAGAGCACAGCTAGTAGCCAATGGTCAGAGGCAGCAGTATGAGGTTGATTACTTTGACACATTGACACCTGCCACCAACATAAGCATGATCTGTGCAGTACTATACCATAGCATTCTGTATCAAAATGTTTCTGCAAAGCACTAACAATTTCTTTATCATTGAGATAAGCCTTCTAATAGTGCAGAATGTGTGGTGTGAGTCCATCTAAGGGGGTGTCGGTTTATACTGGTTGGGCATAATTCATTTGAGATGTCCTGGCAGGAGGTTTACAATGCTATTATATTGTCTCGGAGTCTGTAACATAACTGCTCCTCAGATATGCTGGGTATCACCTTTTTCATGCTGCAAATATCATCTTTTGTCTGAAGCTTTACCTTTCTCTCCCATGTGGATTGCCTTATTTGTGCTGCAACTGAAGTCTTACCTTCCTGCTTTCATATGGATTGCCCCTTTCATGCCAATATCTATTGTTGATGCACTCTTTAATGTGAAGTTCTGTCTGCTATGGATGGTGATGCCAGAAATCACTTGGTTGCAGCTCCAGTGCAGGTTCACTTCCAGTTTTGAGACCTTGTTGGATGAAGAAGTCATTGAAGGCTGGTGTGATTCAGGGAATACCCTTCACCTGTTTGTAGCACTTTTACTTTCTTATAGTTTTCTGTGCTAATCATGTCTTGTCATTTATTTAGGATGATTTTATACCCTGGCTGCAGCAGGAGCTGGACTCTTATAGAGATTGAGTAAATAATACTGCCAAGAGGCACAATCACAACAAGGTAATCTACTCACTTCTGTTTTGACAATGTGCACATACAACCCCTCTAGGTACTCCCACATGGTGTCCTGATTCTTATCTACAACTCTCCTGAAGATTTCAGAATGTTGGACTTTAAGGTATTTATTTGCATAAGTGACTCTGTGTGATGGCTAACTATGCCAATTTGGTTTGTATAGATCATGAGGGCATCGACTACATTCACAATTTCTACATCAATGCATCCAATCCAGTATTTGATATTGTCCCACCTATGCTTGGCAAATTTCTTGAACATTGCTATGACACAATGGGATGCCCTGCAGTCACTCGGTGTCTTACTAGGATATGAAAAGCAATAAAATCACCATGGCTTGACGAATCCAATGCTCCATCAGATGACAGTCTCATAGAAATGATATGGGTGTTAGTGCTGATCACACAGCCTTGGTAGTTTGGCAGTTTACAAGTGATGAGTTGGAGAACAATGGCGTAGTGGATCAATGGTGACATTGGACTGCATTTATATACATGTACCTTGCAATTACTTGTTTGGCTTGTATAGTGTTTGTGTGAGTGAACTATTCGCAGAATTATGGATATATTCTTGTGGCAAATATTAGTTTGAAGGTGTGTCAGGTGTCCTGTCAAAGCCCCTTGCCTTATTAGGCAATGTCATAAGCAAAAACGCTGACTAGAAGAGCATGGTGCTCTGGCTTTCCATACTTACCACACCTTTAGTTAGTAACTCACTTCCTCTTATCCTTACTATATCGCCAGTCTGTAACTCAGTTCTCCCTTGCCCTTACCATACCACCAGTCTCTGACTCACTTCCCTTTCACCTACCTCTTTCTGTACTACCACCTGCAGCCTGGTCTATTCTCATTCCTGTTACCTATATAAGCCCCTGTCTGTACAAGATGTATTCTCTGACTTGAACCTACTTGATTCTCCCTGGTTACTTCATCCATAACCTCTTAAGCTTCCTAAGCTTATACTTGTGATCAGTCACTAACAGAGGTCCAACAAAGTCCGGAGGACTTCAGAGGCAGACAACTCTGGTGGAGTATCTGAAGGACTTCCAGAGGAGCGGAGGAACCATCGGGGCAAGTGTGGGAAACTTCTGGACAAATACCAGAAACTCTGATGGAGTTCCATCCACTCAATAAGAAGTGGAATAACTGCATGAGTCAATCCTTAGTGGAGACATATGGTGGAGATACTGCAAGGGACAAAGTCCAAGGCAGGATGAGTGGTCCAAAGTTTCAGATAGGGGGTCTGGAGTTTAGGACAGGAGGTCCAGAGCAGAGTTAGAGACTACCTGTAGGTAGAGAACTAACTGAAGGCTATGCACAAAGTATAGTAATATATAAGCAATGCTTAATACAAGTCAAATGCAAGCCAGAAGTTAATCACAGGTTAACGGATCAGTAAGCATAGCCAGAAGTAAGTGTAACCGAGATACTGGAAGGGAGAATATACCAAATGGAGGAAATAAGCAGTGTTTAACATTATATGAACAGGATATGAATTAAGAAGCTTATCGTATTGGATATGGAATGGTGTGACAATGAAGTTTTCTTTGGGCTGATATTAGCTTTACTTACTTACTTTACATTCTTTACTTTTGTGGCTTAGATAAGCATGTTTCCCTTTCATCAGTACCAGTCTGAAGTTAGATGATATTTCACTACCTCTGAGCTTGAGCCTAGATCAGAAACCCTTTAGGGTCAAACACTGTCTTCTAGGACATAGCAGCTAGGCAGAGTATTGGCCACATATTGGTTAGGGAGTGATCCTACTACCTAGCCAAGTTTGTGCATCACAAACTGGAGCCCACTGCGAGAGTTTCTTGTTTCTAGGCTCTATATGCTCACCAACCATCCCCCAAATTTGCCTATTATCCAACCACAGTCATTCCTTACCAGTTTCTCTCATATCCCCCCTATTTTCAGCTTCTCCTTCTCCTACCAGTGCACTGATAGGCGTTTTTCCCATGCATGTTTGGACCGGACCTCTCGCTTTTCAAGGGTTGGATTCCCCTTGCTCCTGGCTTTCCATAGAGCCTTCAATTGTCTGATTTGGCCCAGTAGTTGTGGAGATATGGAGGTTTTTGTATTTTGGAGAGGTAGAGGGATATAAGGCTTATCCTGGGAGATCTAGAGCGCCCCTCCTCTCGCTTTTTTGGCCATTTACTACCCCCCAGTGGCCATTCCCATCGCTCCATTTATCCCCTTGATCAGACCATTCCTTGGGTCTCAACTGCCTACCCTCTCCTCATACCCCCTTCGCACTTTTACCCCTCTCACCAGTCACCCTTCTATTGGATCCCTATGGACCCTATACTCTTTTTGAAGCTCTCAGCCAGGGCTATCTATCCATTCAATTAGCTCCCCGATCCGCGCAGATGTCCCCTCACAATCCGCATTTTTCATTGCCCTATCTATTTTCCATTCCTTTTCACTATTTCCTTCATATCTTGCCCATTCCTCAACCAAACCTAGTTGTCCCTACCCTCATTTTGAAGCCCTCGTTCACCTCTTTCCATCTGTATACTCCCCACAATTATCCATCCAGCCATTAACCCCTTTTTACCTGTTTTACCCTGCCCCTGTACTGATGAGGTTCACTTGACACCCAGTCATACTCTTGACACCTGGTCAATGTGGAAACAAGTACTGGGGACCCCGTTTTACCTTTCTTTTGTTGTGGTTGACATGTGTAGATGACTGGGGACAGTCAGTATCCAAAGTCCCCATGAGATGTGACAATTTAGTTTTCTTTAGGCTGATATAGCTATACTTACTTACCTTTACATTCATTACTTTGTGGCTTATATAAGCATGTTTCCCTTTCATCAGTACCAGTCTGAAGTTAGATGATATTTCACTACCTCTGAGCTTGAGCCTAGATCAGAAACCCTTTAGGGTCAAACACTGTCTTCTAGGACATAGCAGCTAGGCAGGGTATTGACCATATATTGGTTAGGGAGTGTTCCTACTACCTAGCCAAGTTTGTGCATCACAACAGATCTGTGGATTGGATCTGATTGGATCTTGGATCTGGAATGTTGGATGAAAAGCACAAATATATGGGATATGACAGCACTAGTAGACTTACTCATTCCAGAAGTCACCCAGAACTTCATGGGTGAGTTCATGAAACTCTTCACCTGCATGGCTAATATCTACTGTCTCTGACCCATCCAGGACATCAAACCCAAAATCTCATGTATCACTGAAATCAGTCTTATCTATATGAGGGTCTTGAAGTGCTTCAAGTGCATGCCCCTCTTCAGAGGTCAGTACTATGTAGTTTTCCTGTGATTACCAAAGTCAGTCACCTGAAATCACTGCATCTCTTACCTGACAGACTGACTGTTTTACAGGCAGCTGCACCAGCTGCATGTTTGGCTATCCTTCTTGACCCAAGGACTTCATTTGTGGGTGCAATATCTGGGTAAAACCTAGTAAGATTCAAGTAAGGAACTACATAGTACAAGGACATGTATTTATAGTGAATAGGAGAGGGATTTAGGGCAGGTGCGAGTAAGTAAAAATATGAGCAACTACCAGATTAAGAATGAATGTGATGAGTCAGAGATAAGATGAGATAAGAAACAAATATAGTACAAGGTGATCACCTAGTGATGGCAAGGCTGCAGTCATGATGTAATGCAAGTGAAGTAAAGAGAAAAAGATATAGGAGCCTATACCTTATTGTATCAATCTCCAGGTAGATTCATGGCCTTGTCCTGACTGCCAGGTAGATTTGCAGCCTTGTCCGGACATGGTACATCCAGACAGTTGTGACCTGGAACACTGGTGTTGCTAGGCATGGTGTCCAGTGATGCACCCATGTGAGGGGATAAGTTTGGCACATCTGTTTGAGGTACTGCAGGTAATAGAGTCTCCTGCAGGCTAGGACATCCATCCAGCAAGTCTGAAAAAGATGGGAGTGACTGATATAGCACAGGATCATCCATGAACATAATCTTGGGTCATACATAATACAAAGGCAAAAATGAATTTGAATTATCACATACATTTTCTGATTCTGCAGGAAGACTTCACTGGGATTTTTATATGCCTTTATGAGTACATCAGCAAGTCGATCACATGCCATCACCAGTTCAGTGTCTAGGTTGGGAGAAGGTATAACTGGGTCTCCTCCTGTCTTCTCTGCATTGAATTTCTGTTTGGTATATTTACATGCCTCATGAGTGACAGTCAGGGCCCAAGTTCTCTATAAGGTTATTTGATCATCAGAAGAGGAAGACACAGTCATGATGGAGTTGATTTTGGCAAATCAGACCCTGAATGCTGGATGTCCAGACTTTGGTGTTAAAGTGGGTGGAGATAGTGAGGATCAGATAAGGGAGCCATTGAATGATGTTAGCTTTCAAAGATTTATTATCATCCATTTGCTCAATGAAATACCAGATGATTGTAAGTGTCCTGGGTATCAGATATTTGTTTGTTGAGACCCAGATCTTGGAGCTCAGTAAGCCTTATTTGAATTTCGGTAGTCAGAACTTAGGGTTTGGCATTTGGTTGGTGGAGATGGCAAGGATCAGATAAAGGAGCCTTGGATGATGTTGGCTGTCAAAGATGTATTATCACCCATTGCTAAATGAAATACCAGATGATTGGAAGTGTGCTGGAAATCAGATCTTCATTTGTCAAGACACGGGTCTCAGAACTCGGTATGCTTCACTCGAATTTCAGTGGTCGGAACCTCCGGCTGGCATCTTGTAGGGCAACACAAGCTTCGCATGCTGGGTTCCACATGCTACAAGATAACTCAAGTGCCATTGAAGTCCATGTCAAGAGAGCACCCGCTGCTGCAGGAACTCAGTAACTTTAAATTATTACCTCCTCTGATTTGGATGATATTCAACTAGCTCAGCATTGTTATGTCTATAATTATAATTCACATTGGCCCTCCCATCCAATATAATATATTGTATAGCACCCTCAGATATTCATTTATCATGTCCCAGGCCTCAGAACTTGGTATCCTTCACTTGACTATCAGTAGTCAAACCTCCAGCTGGCATCTCATAGGGCAACACAAGCTTTGCAATCTAGTTTTCACATTTTACCAGACAAATAAAGAGATATTAAAGTCCATGTCAAGAGAGCACCTGCTGCTCCTGAAACTCAGTATGCTTCACTCGAATTTCAGTGGTCAGAACCTCCAGCTGGCATCTCATAGGGCAACACAAGCTTCGCATGCCAGTTTTCACATTCTACAAGACAACTCAAGCACCACTAAAGTCCATATCAAGAGAGCACCTCACTGGGGGCAGGGACCAATTTGCCTGCTGATCAAATGTTGAACCCAGAGTGATCTCAGACAAACTTGGGTCACTTTTAACCTAGGCAGAAAATAATGACAACAACTTGATTTTTGCACACATTTTCCTTAATTTATATTAGCTTGAGTTTTATTCTCAAATGTAAATTCTGTTCAACATTTGTACACATTTTAATCAGACATAACATCTACTTTGTCACATGTTTTTGTTCATTTTTTTCCTTGAAACTGTATAATGACCATATTTTTAATTAGTTATGAACTTACACTTTAAATGAATCTAAGTTGTAATTATATTGTGCTTGTTCTTTTGTCATTAGAATAAAGCTGAGGGATTTTTGTCTGTGAATGGAAGGAAGATAGTATTTTCATTCTGATCACTTTCTAGGCAGTTTTAAATTTATACCACCCTATGTTCCTCCTTCTTCTACACTTTTGTTTGTCTGATCTGTAGTAAAAAACACAATGTCAGCTGACAGAAAAAAGGTTGACCAAATGTGGAGATAATATATACTTTGCACTGTAAAAAAAATTAGAAATAAAATAAAATCAGATTTCTTTTTGTCAGTGAATTAAATTGTGACTATAGTCAATATCAACAGTCAACAGTTAACAGTCAATAGGTCAATCTGCTATAATCAATTTGTCTGTTATGTGTTGACTGCTGACAACTGATGTCAACTTTGGTCAAAATTTGATTCACTGACAAAAAGAAGTCTTATTTTATTTTATTACCAATTTTGTTTAAAGTGCAAAGTATACATTTGGTCAAACTTTTGCAATGAACAAGTAACCCTCTATGGTGTGCATCACTCTTTTGGCTTTGCTATTTTGCTGATGTATGTAAGGGGCAGATAGCTGGTGTTCAATGCCCGAGTCTTGGAGAGCCTTGGTGAAAGCTGAGTTCACAAACTCACCCCCATTGTCAGACTGGAACACTTTGACCTTTCACTCCAAATGGTTTTCCCAGTGATTTTTGATGGTACACCAAGCTTCCAGAGCTTGATCCTTCATGGGCAAGCAACTGGAGGTTCAGATGGTTGGACTGGTCATCAAGAGAGATGACAAAATGGTGTTTGCCATGGGGTGTCATAATGGGAAAGGGACCACATAAATCTGAGTAATCTATGTTGAGTGGGTGAGCTGCACAGGGTTTGTCTGATGGGGGTAAGGCTTCTGAGGGTGTTTCACAATGCTGCACAGCTTGCAGCATTGTAGTGGAACACTTCTGTCGACATGTACACCAGTTGCGATAAGGGCAGCCCATGAATGCAGAGATTTTAGAGGGCACAGAGTGTAGTGCCATTTCCCCAGGATGAATGAACCTTAGTTCAATGTAGAACAAGTTACCAGCTTTGAGGATTTCCCCAAATGGTTCTCTTTGAAGGTTAAGGTTGAGTGATTAGTGGTCTTCACCTTGACTGATAAATTGGGCTTGTATGACAAAAAAAACATTGCAGTCCATGATTAGTGTGGAGGTGGTTCCAGAGTCAAGAATGGTAGATGTGTCTCATTGTGCAAGGTGGGAATAGTCTGGATCATGGTCTGTCCAATCCAGAACCCCTATCCAGAACTCTGGACCACTATTCCTGCCTTGGACTGTGCCTGTTGCAGTATCTCCACCCTATGTCTTCACTAAGGATTGATACACGCAGTTATTCCACTTCCTATCAAGTGGACAGAACTCCATCCGAGTTTCTGAGTTTCCGATACTCGTCCAGAAATTTCTCACACTCATCCGGATGGTTCCCGCACTCATCCAGAAGTCTTTCGGACACTCCACCAGAGTTGTCTGCCTCCAAAGTCCTCCAGACTTCATTAGGACCTTATTGGACTTTATCTGAAATTAAGGGCACCATACTCAGGTGAGGGGCACAGCATATGTATGAGCTGAGGCCAAAGCCCTTCTGAGTTAGTCATTCTCACCCCTCCGAGAGATTGTACGCACCCATGTGCATGGTCATTAACAGCAACACAAGCTTCACACATTGGTTTTCACATTCTGCAAGACAACTCAGTAACTTTAAATCATTACCTCCCCTGATTTGAATGATATATAACCACATCAGCTCTGTCATGTCTACATTTATGATACACCTGGGCCAACCCATCTATATTATATACCACCCTTGGCCCACCCATTGTGACAATTAAGTTTTCTTTGGGCTGATATTAGCTTGACTTACTTACCTTTACATTCATTACTTTTGTGGCTTAGATAGGCATGTTTCCCTTTCACCAGTACCAGTCTGAAGTTTGATGAGTTTTCACTACCTCTGAGCTTGAGCCTAGATCAGAAACCCTTTAGGATCAAACACTGTCTTCTAGGACATAGCAGCTAGGCAGGGTATTGACTCACATATTGGTTAGGGAGTGTTCCTACTACCTAGCCAAGTTTGTGCATCACACTGTCTAATATTATATTCTATATACCACCCTCAGCCCACCTGTCTAATATTATATTTTATATAACACCCAGCCCACCCGTCTAATGTAATGTGTGTCTGGGCCCACCCTCATATGTGATAACAAATACCCTTGGCATACTTGTCTATCTGATTCACATCTACCTTGGTACACCCATATACATTATATTCAACTAACTCAGCCCATCCATCTATAGAATATTCATGTCCATCAGCCCACTCATCTACTCTACATATTCTGCACATTGGCCCACCTGCCTCCATTCGGGAATAATATTCCTCTGGCCCATCCATCATAGTCAAGGATATACCCAGATGGGCCCACCCATCTCCATCAGTAATGATATCCTCCTGGTCCACCCATCTCCATTGGCAATAATATCCCTCCCAACCCATCCGTTATAGTTGAGGATATTTTTACCATGGGCCCATGGTCCACTGACCGTATTGGATGGGATATTAACTTCCAGCCTGCGTTTGACTTAATAAGTGTTGCTTATACATTACTTATACTTTGTGCATAGCCTTCGGTTAGTTCTATCATATCTAAACTCTTGTATATGTTCTGTAGTACCTCAGTTCGAATATCATCTTAGATTGTTCTCATTCTGTTATCCAGACTTGAGTCTAATAAGCTCTTGTCACCCTCCAAGACATAAGGATTGTATCTGATAAGTCTAAATGCATCCACCTCTATCTTTGGATAGTCTATACTCCATTGTTTCTAGTCTTAGACTTGTATAGACTAGTCTATATACTTCCATCCGATATCTGGACCTTCGGATATGATATGTATACCTTTCTGAAATACTGGGCTATACTTGGGAAAGGGGCACAGCATACGAGCTGAGGCCAAAGCCCTTCGGATCCGATACCCTTTGAGTATGACCTTAACAATGGCTCTGGCTTGCGCTCGAGGGGGAGTGTTGGAGTCTGAATCTAAGAGATCTGACTTGATGAACACTGAAGAGACTGAGATAGGAACCAGGAGGAGGTGATAGGTACAAGCACAAGCCAAAAGGGGCCAAGGCGAGTGACGGAGTGATGTCAGCTCGTGTCCCTGAATATTCCTTAGGTTTCTCATTCATACTATTATTTTCTAAGGTGCTAAGTATAAAGCCATGAGCTATTGCATAGAAACATCTCAGTTCCTTACAAGACACTGAGATGTGAGTACATTAATGATGTCCCTATATATCTACTAGTACTAACATATTGTAGTTGTTCACATAGGTAGACGAACTCCTAAAGAGTTCTTTACAAGACACTGAGATTTGTTTATATAGTGTGTGCACTCCTGTCCTGTTTCTACCAACTCACCAGAATGTCTGACTCTATGTCTATATCATACTATTCTGCATCACAGTTTGCAGTGACTCCTTGAATCTACTGAAATTTTTCTTGCCAGGTAATGAGTTTGGGTGGTGAGTGGGCTATGATTGAGTGATGGCAGGTGATGGGTGGGCAATGATTGGGCAATCTATCCTGTCAGTAAACACAACTTGAAGTTTTGTTATCAAATTTTATCACCAGTGAAAACTTCAAATTTACAGGGGCATCTAATTGTCAGGCAACACTTGATACATTAGCAAGCATATTGTCCTGTCCCAAATTTCAAGTTTTGTCCGAAGTTTTACTGGATAGTTCAACTTCAAAATTTACCATACACAGAAAACTTGATTATATTTCTAGTTGTTATTGACATATAATTGATGAGAATATGGTTGTGGATGCTTGATATTTTGGATGTCGTCCAAAACACTACCAAAATTTGAAGTTAAGGTTAAGTCCCAGTGAAAAACGACAAGAAGAAGATAGATATGTGTAGATAAGGAGCAAAAAAAATATCAGCAAATAAATGTTTTCACTATGTTTCGACCTGTTTATAAAAGTGGGACTTTTCGAGACGCAAAACAATAGAGATCGAGAGTTAAGTTTACTGCTTAGATAGGATTTTCGATGGCCTTAGATGAATTTTAGATGCATAAGTGCGCTGAATTTGGGTGGGTGAATACATATCTAATGCCATTGAATGAGTATCTAAAGGTATCGCTGTGGTTAGGTGCTTGTGGTATCGCTGCGCCCGCCATCCCGCCCATCCTGCCCATCCCACTATCCCACCTCATATCCATTACTCCTTGTCCATGTCATCACAGGCACTGCTCCCTTCAGTAGTTCCAGCTGAGTTGAGCTATTAAGTAAACCGTTGTTAGTATTAAATTAGGCTATGATGAATACCACGCACCTGTAGAGCCGCTTTGCGCTTGTATACCTATAAGAGTAGTTGTCAGTAGATAAATGATATCAATATTAAAATGATGTACCTCTTTATTGGTGCTCGATAGGCCGTTCCAGTAGGTTGCAAATATGCTCGCTGGTTCTTTTTGATGGCCATTTGATTGCCATTCAACAGTGCAAAGATTCCTAGAATAATGAGTTAACCTTACTTGCTATGATAATAATAGATAGAATAGAACTCACCATGCCATGATCTTGGAGCTCACATGCATAGGCTTCGTGCTTGGTTGGCGCTTCTTGATCGTATTAGGGCGCACTTTCATCTCGATCGTGGTGCTGGCTTGGTTGATGAATTCGGCCTTTACAGCTAGTGAAGCTGTGTCAGTACTTGAAGGTGTATTTGGAATAGTTGAAGTAGGTGTAGACTTGTGTGATGGCGGTGCAAGAATTGGGTTGGTTCCAGAAGTCGAAGCAGTCGGAGAGTCGATGGAAACGGAAGGGGACATCTGGTTGACTGCCTTGGGCCTAGGTTTCAATACAACATTGGACCTATATAAATAGATTAATCAGATTAATATCAGACGGATCAGAAGAACTCACAGCGGGTTTTTGATCTAGTAATTTTGATCAAGTCAAGTCAGTGTCTGGATTGAGTGTGTAAATTCAACTCACCTCAATAGTAGTTACTTCTTTATCTTTGCCTTTGTCGGCGCGTGGTGGTGGTGTTGGTTCATGCTCAGGTGAGGGGTGTCATGGTATATCAGGTATCTGTAGATAGGTTGATTAGCGAGCATCAAGTACTGAAAAAAGTACTGAAAAAAATTTACCGCTTTGTCGTTCTCGGTGATAGGCTCAATGACAGGCTGATCGGTTCGTGCTCGCTTCTTTGGATGTTCGGCTTCAAGATCTTGATCAGAATTACCCCTGTGCTTCTGAACTGAGGGTAAGGTGTCTTCTGAGAGATCTGGAATACTCTCTCCATGCTCAGCCTTGATGCACTTGCCGGTTCTTTTCTTCACATGGTAGTTGAACCACTGCGAGTAATTGTTGGTCATGAGTTTCATGACCTTCCAGTTGTCAGCACATAAACAAAATTCAAAACAATGTTTGCATAGCGTGTGAATCAGCCAGTGTAAGACTTGCAGGGATGCTTGGCCAATAGAATCTGGGGCGAGGCCTTGAGTGTCAAGTTCCCAGAAGCTCGAGAGCATGAGGTTCTGGATTGTCTTGGCGCATTGAGCCAAGACAGATACACCTTGCTCATCCTGTAGGTATGTGCATGCAACATTAACGCCTTGCACCATGTGCCCAGATCCTCAAGATGAGCTTCCAGAAGTTCCAGGCACTGCTGATGTCATCTTGGGATACTGGTCCTGCCATTCCTTCTTCGTCCATGATTTGACAGATGGGTAGTTTTTTGGATCAAGTTCTCGATCGGATTCCGTGGGGACAATTCTGTCCACTATGGAAGGCTTGTCGTCAGTGATGGTATTTGAGGTGTCGGAAGGGGGTGATGATGATGATGTCGAGGACACGGAGCTTGCGGAACCTCGGATATTAATGATCACATTTCTGTAGCAATTTTTTGAGTGCATATATGCACATATATTCAGTGGAATTGACTTACTGTAATGTCTGGCAGGTTGTATTGAGACCAGCGTTCTTGTTGATAAGCCGAAGTCTATCGGCTTGTAGACTCGCAACAGCATGCTGTAATTCGGTGAGCTGCTGTTTGAGTTGCGCAACATGACCATTGTTGGAGTCATTGGATGCCAATGGATCTTGGCCGAGTAGAGAATTTAGATACATCAGAGACTCACCATGTGTTTCATATGAGAACACGAGCTTCAATACATCAATGTAATTAATATGATGACTCACACTAGGTTCTTGAATTGCCATTGGGTCATGCAAATAGTATGTGTCACTGGGCCCAATATTCTGATCAAAGGGCTGTGATAACGATTGTGAATTAATTTGAGATGTCAAGGAGTTGAGGTATCTGGCGGATGAGATTGTGTTTTCGAGGGACATGATGGTATGAGTTTGAGGAAGTCGAGAAAGGACACTCACCAAGTCCGCATATTACCAGGTATCATTATGCTACCTCCAGCCGTCCAAGATTTTCTGGACATGTCTTCAGATCCAGATTTTGATGATCTCAATGGTTATCAAGCTGATACCAGGTGAGATAGATTTGTACTTTGAGTTTACATCTAACAACTCTATCTAGTATCAATACCAATGATTCCAATGACACCTGCTCTAGTACACCTGTCATGACTTTGTCCGATGATCTACTTTCCAATCCTGCATGTTGGCCTTCTCACCATGCTCTCAGGATCCGGGCACAGCTAGTATCACTAATGGAATTACCACAGTAAGTTCTTATTTTTATTTTGCACACTTTTACTCAAGAAAATATAGTATAGCTACAACCACACCAATGGCTCTGAAAGATGATCTGAGCAGTGTCACAGAGCCAGAAAGTGACATCAAAGAAGTGCAACCTGTTCCTCCTCCTCCGAAAGATGATCCGAGCAGTGTCACAGAGCCAGAAAGTGACGTCGAAGAAGCACAGCCTGTTCCTCCTCCTCCAAAAAATGATCCAAGCAGCATCATGGAGCCAGAAAGTGACATTGAAGAACCATTGAACAAGACCCCAATGAAGAGTGCAACCACCAACCCCAAAAAGAAAGGCTTCTTCGACACACCAAGTCCCCCAGGACCAGACTCTTTTTACTGGAAGTATGTCTCCTGAGAAGAGGATGCAAAGTGGAATGATCGTTCGCATACCGATAAGAGTTTTCACACAGTATGTCAAATCAAGCAGGAGCTCAAAGACCTTAGTTAGATTGTACTATTGTATGCTACAATGTATTGTACAGATGAAATCAAAACCATACAAGACATGTCTTCTCATCTGATGGGATTAGCTTACATACCTTATTCTTTGTCAATTATATCTTCCCCAGCACCACTCATTGTCAGCAAGTCTAAACCTGGGCGCTTTATGAGATAGAAGAGGATGCCATCAATTCCAGGGAATTGATGGGGGACCATTGCTACTACAGCTTGTATAGTAGACACCTCAATTAATTTTAATGAATTGTCGGCGTTATGACGACACACAAAAACTGTTTGGAAAGACTGTTCAAGGAGCGCTAGATGTGGTTGACTAAATTGAGAAACCAGCACGAATGTCTTCTGTTGATCCTGAATCATCATGTTGAAATAGAAGTAGACTTCGGCGATGCTTGTATGTCCGTCAATGCATAACTTTGAATTGACAATCAATACATATGATTGGATTGATCAATGAAAAACTTACTTTCACGTTCCGTGCCATTCTTGGCTGCTTTGACATTGCATTTTCCTTCCAGGCTGATCGTGCAACTTGCCCATTAGGAAGACGTAGGCGAGCCCATCTAGTAATGGGAGGAGCAGTGGCAATATGAATATCATTGCTGGCCAAGTACTGAATGATAGTGTCAGACTTGCAAGGATGGACTGCACGGGCTGATCTCTCCCGTCGATGGAGTAAGATATAGCCCTGCCCGAGATCCAGTGATCCTTTGGGGGGAGTATTTAATGAGGGTTCAATTGTGGGAATGATGGCCTTGATAGCGTTAATTTGACAATGACAGGCAGCGTGTTGTGAAAGATTGGTGTAGACAGAGGAGTTGTGTAGTCGTATCTCTTGAGCTAGGTTGCTGATGGTCCGCTCCATCGTCCATTGTGATGAACAAATTGGTGGTCCCTTGTTGACTGTCTCACCAGCGATATGTGTGATTGAGTGGAGCCATGGTCGTACAAAATGAAGCCGATCGATCTGGCGCTGGTAATAGAGCTCTTCGAATTCATCTGCAAAATTAAGAAGGTGATGGTGGCCTTCGATGAGATCAGATCTACAGTGGCTCAAAAAAGTGTCCCAATGTTTGTAGCTTTTCATGTAATTGCTTCATTAGGAGTCAGGGTGTGGGAATCTGACCAAGCTATAGGGAGATGTTGGACAGCCCTGCCTCTTGGCAATATATTTGCTCCATATAGCGTGGGAAATAGATGACATCGTGCGAAGATATGGTCATTTTTATTTGGTGACTCATTGGGACACTTTTTTGACTTTCATTCTGATCAACACAATCTCTATAATTATGGTACTCTGTGTGGCTTCCTTTTACTCTAATCACCTCTGCCACTCTTCTAGACATATTATCTATCAATTTGAGGTATAACTCTTTAGAAATCTTTTTCTATTCTACTGCAACTCTGTTCTATAGCTGAAATAGCCCCTATGTTAGATTTTGATAGGCTGCAAGCAATTTCTTGAGTAATGTTAGCAGGTATTTAATAGAGTCAAGGTCCAGGGACTATTCTGACCATGATAGAATAGTAATATCATGGTCTTCAAACTATTTAGTATCTAACTTGGATGCATGCTCCCTATGACCCAAGTTCTCTTGATTACCATATTCTAACTGGGTAGGTTGTAAATGCAACCAAGGTCACCAAATCTATTAATTCCATCATCTCCACCACTATCCCTACTCAGATAGTCAGTAAGGCTCTTAAGGTAGCTAATCTTGAAGCTGTAGCCAAGAAGAAAGAACTCTCTGATTTCCAGCCTATACAAAGAAGAGATAAAATTCTACACCAAAGTACTAGTATTGGACTACTGGGAACTGAATTTCTGTTATATGGTTAAGATGAGATAAAAATGTATATGATAGGGTCAGATAGACTGAAAAATGTGTGAAATAAAGGTAGAAAAACCACTAAGAGAAAGATAAGTCAAGCAAATACTCAAGTTTGGAGAAGGAAATTTGATGGTATGGGACTGTATAGGATGGAATTAAGTGAATTTCCATTTGAGATGAAGGGAAGAATAAATGCACAGTAGTAGATCTCGATTTTAGAGAAGTGTCTGCTCAGAATCATATAGAAATGATATATTAATGAACAAGACACTATCTTCTCATAAAATGGTGACCCTAATCACATCTTCAATTTGGCCACCAATGGCTTAAAGACCATTATATTACTATTCTATCATGGTCAGAATAGTCCCTGGACCTTGACTCTATTAAATACCTGCTAACATTACTCAAGAAATTGCTTGCAGCCTATCAAAATCTAACATAGGGGCTATTTCAGCTATAGAACAGAGTTGCAGTAGAATAGAAAAAAATTTCTAAAGAGTTATACCTCAAATTGATAGATAATATGTCTAGAAGAGTGGCAGAGGTGATTAGAGTAAAAGGAAGCCACACAGAGTACCATAATTATAGAGATTGTGTTGATCAGAATGAAAGTCAAAAAAGTGTCCCAATGAGTCACCAAATAAAAATGACCATATCTTCGCACGATGTCATCTATTTCCCACGCTATATGGAGCAAATATATTGCCAAGAGGCAGGGCTGTCCAACATCTCCCTATAGCTTGGTCAGATTCCCACACCCTGACTCCTAATGAAGCAATTACATGAAAAGCTACAAACATTGGGACACTTTTTTGAGCCACTGTAGATATGTGGTATTGTTGCATTAGACGTAGTCCCCCGGCAAGATGGCAAAAATGCGACCAATAGGGCTCAGGCAGAATGCCATAGAGTGTGGCCGGTGCCATCCCATACAGGTAGAGAAGCCATTCGCAGGCCTTATACCCACTATTGATCTTCTCTGCAGGGTTACAAGGAGGTTGATCAAATGAACCCAGCAGAAAGGGTGTTGCATCTGTGATCAGAGATCCATGTGCCTTCCAAGTCGCCTTTGTCAGAACAGCCCATGCCCATGCAGATTTATCATCCGTAGTCTTGGCTCTAAAGGTTCCTCTCCAGAGGGGTAGAAGGAGATCGCCAGTATTGATGGCAGCAATGTGCATGATGTCAGAGCCAAAGCACAGTGGCACCAGCAAAATATGGTCAGTGTCAAAGCCACAGAAGATACTTGGTTTTGTAATGCCTGTCTCGAGGTGTGCAAGCTCATATTCAGCCATGTTGGAACAGTGGATCACACGCTCGAGGTTCTGTTCATAATTGAATGATCCAGGAAGGGGAAGCCGATCAATGAAGAAGTCAGGGTGATCAGGTTGATCGGTATCTTCAGGTTGACGTAGGGCAGGATAGTAAGTCAGTGCACCTGGTTTATGTCTCCCTGGGAGTCTGCAATAGAGACGACATGCAAATCTGCCATGGTGACCAACAAGGCCAGTGAGGAATGCCATACCAGGACCGTCTGCTGTTGCAACAAAGAGAAAGGGATTGGATTGAAATAAACTCTTCTTTGCGCCATCCCAGATTGGAAGCCCTTCAGTCTGGATTGCGCAAAGATGGTGTAGGCCGGGGAAAATGAATGAATTTAGATTCTTGGGTTTTTTGGGCTGGGGATGATACCACCTGGGAGTACATATGTACTTCTTCTTGTACCGGTCATCTGGCGCATGATTGAAGACTACCCAAATATATATCCAACAGTCGGATTGTTTGGATTCATAGAGCTGGGCACTGTTGATCGAGAACATAAGAACCGCATCACCATCTTTAATTTTGCCAGATTGGCACACATCCAGATATTGCTTCCCATGAAGAACATCTTCATATACCTCTGGAATGCCATCGGTTGTCTTCAATTCATCAATGATCTTGTTGGTGTACTCCTGGTGCCATTGCATCTTCTTTGCCTGGTCTGGATGGCGCCATAGGGCCTGGAGCTGTGGTCCAACAGGAAATGTGTCAAATGTTTTCTGAGCTACCTTCTTGTGAGGTGAGCTTTTTTTGGTGTCCCATCGATCTTCTCCACATCGAGGGCAATGATCAAGCTTGGCATACGGACCTGTGAATGCGAGACATGTGTTGGTACACATGTCATTAATGATCGGGACAACACCACTAAGTTCACAGACAGCTTGCTTAACCCAGTAATGACTGTATACATCATCTTCAGGGTGTTGTTCAATTGTGGCCTCACAGATAAGATTGTAAGCAGCAACTGTTGTATTTGCAAAGTAATATTTTAAGGAAAGGATAAGATCGGGATCTGACATATCGGGGAGTTCGTGGGGAGGGTTTCAAAGTCTGTCTAGTGCATCTGGAGGTAGTTTAGAGTGTGCATCGTCTAGGGATGCTTTTCGGAGAGCAGTAATGAATGACATCAAGTCCTGGGCATCTTCAAGGTGTGCCATTTGTTGAAGTTCATCCAAGTCCTCGTCCGTCCAGCCCATGGTTCCCAAGTCAGTGTCCACACCCTCAGGATTGACGTCATCCGGGGGCATGTCTTGATCAAAGTTCTCGGGTATAATGTCCTTGACACAAGCTCACGCTTCCTCAACACAAGCTTGCACTTCCTCAACATGAGCTTCCTCTTCCTCCTCCCTATCCTCGGGTCCCATATCACCAAAATTGGTGTCCTCAAGGTGATCAAAAGCTCCATTGAGTGCATCAGGGCCTGGAATATTGTCAGCAGCCTCAGGTATATCAAGATCTTATTATTCATATCAGCAAATTGATATTGATCGCAGGGTTATGAATGCACCGTCTTCTGTGCCATCAATGGCAATAATCCGATCATCCTTGTGCTTCAATATGGGTGGCTGTTCGGGGTGATCAGAAGCATCCAGAGGACGCTTGCTAGATGATGGCACCGGTATAGGAGCTGGAGTTTGTGCAGGAAGTGGTGGGGGGAAAAGTCTAGCGACTCTGTTGGGTTTGTGCCGGAAGTAAGTAGTTTGGGGTACGTGCTTGGGCTTGCCTTTGCTCTTCCGAAGGTAGGCATCACAGTTGCACATGTGAGTATCAGTATCGTTTGCGAGTCGATGTATGCCAGCCTCGAGGCTCTTGGAGGTTATAGAATTCATGCAGCTGTGTGATCGCAATCAAGGAAGTGGATATGCACAATTGCAATGTTGATCTAGGCGTAGCTTTGCAATTTGCAAAGTGTCGTTTGCACCATTTGCAGCAAATACACTGCAAATTTCAAACCTTTGCTTGCAAGTTTGGACTTTGCATTTAATTTTACAATTTGCATTTTTTCCATCTCGAATTATTTAGATTGCTATCTAATTCATTTGGTACTTAGACGTGTATTGCTACCTATCTACATCCTTCTTGTCGTTTTTCACTGGGGTTAAGTCCCCATCTCTATGTCAGTTTCAATATTTTCTTTGCATAAAAACGTCTAAATATTGATAACCTGAGAGTTAGCTGTGTAGTTTTGCCCCACACTATACCCACGGTTCACACAACCCCCTCTGGGAGGGGTTAACATTGTCAATTGATATTGAACTGAGTGTGCTGCAGCTTTCGGTTTGCCACCACGCACGATGAACAAGCGAGCATTCGACGGGAATGGCGAGTCTCCATTAACAAAAAAACCAAAAAGGTCAGTCAATCCTACTACATACTTTGCTTAACTGGCTCATGTTTGTTTCTAGTGATTTTGTGAGTCTAACTTTCTTTTCTTCAAGGTGAATTCACCTGCTATATCGTTCTCACATGTCTCTATAACCCTTTGTTCCTTACAGACTCACTCTAATGGGAGCAACGCCCCAGCAGTCGTCAGTGTATCCCTCTCTCAAGCTCAATTAATCGCTCATTTATCTCTCAACAGCTATCTGGAGATGCTCTCATCGCACAGAAACGAGCAGAAATTGCGGCAAAGGTCGCAGCCATGAAAGGTGGTATATCAGGTCTCGCAAAGGCTCCACCAGTCAAGACAGATAGCCCCTCACCAGCTCCAGGTACGCCACTTCAGAATACCGAAGACCTTGCTCGCAAGGTCGCAGAGGCCAAGCGCCGTGTGGCAGAGGCACAGACGAAGCTTGCCGTCAAGGATAACCCATACATGGTCAGTCTCCCCACTCTCTGATTATCCTTGCTTCCAAACTATACGTCTAGTCGGTTCCTCAAATGGGCAAGAGGAACAAGCCCGTTGAACCAGCCCAGCAAGGTGCTGGCTTGAAGATGACCGCTCATCCCCTTCTCCTTGACACCGCTCCTGCTGCACCACAGTCGAAGAAGGATCGATACAAACCAATGCAGCCCAAGTTCGCTTCAATCAAGGTGCGCATGAATCCTTCATACATGTCGTTGAAACTGACGCTTTTTCAAGGCAAACATTCGAAATGCCCCAACCCCTCCCCCAGCGCCAACCCCAGTACCCATCGTCGAAGTCAAAGCCAATCCTTACGCTTCCAGCTCAACTGCAGCCAAAGAAAGTGGTTTTGAAGGCGCACCAAAGGAGCGTCACGGTCGCACTTTCCGGTTCAATCCCCAAGGCAAGTATCAACAGCTTGCCGAACAAATGCGTCAGGAAGCGCAGCTCGAGGCGCTCAAGCAACGTATTGCCGAGAGCGCACGTAAAGCTGGTCTTGATTCAGAGTTCGAGACTCTGGAGAAGAACATCAAGGTACGTTCATACTGAATCGTTTATTTCGTCCCTAATCATGGCTCTCAGCGTGAACCTCCCCCAACAGTGGAATGGTGGGATGCAGCTCTACTGCCAAATAAGACCTACGATGACCTTTACCTCGGATTTTCGCACCTCAACATCCGAACTCAGGATTCGCCAGTCACCCTGTACGTCCAGCACCCTATTCCTATCCCAGCTCCAATGGAAGAAAACAAGATCGGCTTGAAACCGCTCATGTTAACCAAAAAGGTGTGTATATGTGTATATAACGTGTATGGGTGTGTACAATCTGATATGGCACTACAGGAGACAAAGAAGATGCGCAAGCAGCGCCGTCAAGCCGAGCGTCAAGATAAACGCGATCGTATTCGTATGGGTCTCATCCCGCCTGACCCACCCAAAGGCACGCCTCAACTGCTTTAAACTTTCTCGACCTTACTGACGATTCATGTCACACAGTTCGCCTGTCGAATCTCATGAAAGTTTTGACATCAGACGCAGTCCAAGACCCCACACGCGTCGAAGCTCGTGTGCGCAGAGAAGTCGCGATGAGAAACACACGCACGAAAAGACGAATGCGGAACGTAAACTTACGGATGAACAGCGCAGAGAGAAGATTGAGAATAAGAAATCTGAGCAGGAGAAGAAGGGTATTGTTGGGGCTGTTTTCAAGTGCGTACCCCTTGCTCGTCAGTACTACCCAAGCTAACTTCGCTTTTGCTCACCTTTTACGTTTACTTATGCAACAGGGTCAAAACGCTCACAGATCCCTCCCACCGCTTCAAAGTCCGCAAAAACGCAGAACAACTCAACTTAACGGGGGTATGCATTTTTAATCCCGCCTTTAGCATGGTGTATGTCGAAGGCGCTTCCAAGTTCATTCAGAACTATAAACGGTTGATGCTTCATCGTATCGCTTGGACCGAGGCTGCGCGTCCACGCGGTGGGGAGGATGTAGTTCTCGATAACGCAAGCGAAGAAGGCACAGAAATCAATGGTGCCACTTTCAATGATGTTGCTGGTGCTGGAGGTCCCAGGAAATCCGCAGAACCCGAAGAAATAGTTTCCCTCGAAAACAATGCGTGTTATCTCGTGTGGGAGGGTCAACTTAGAGATCGGGCATTTAATGCGTTTAAGCCTAGGGGGTGTCCAACGGATGCGATGGCGAAGGAGGTGTTGGGGCAAGAGGTTAGCAGGGTATTGGATCAGGCGAGAATTGGAAGCCCGAAGAGGAGGATTTGTTTTGATTTGGAGCTGTGCTGCTTGGGGTGATTAAACATGTCCTTTCTCGTACTTACTGGCGCATTAGTGGCTTAACCCTGAAATTAATATTTTTCTTTTCTTTGGCTCTAAGTACCTTGCCTGCAATAACCTTAACCCTATTACAACACGTGTTTCTGGTGCTTGCAACTTTCTTGACTGTCCTCCACACCGTCTCCATTCGATTGCTCGTTGTATTCATCGTTTCTGGCGATGGCGATGGT